>JAQZBX010096435.1:0-11798 GCA_029593785.1 Cabassous unicinctus
ATAATACAATTATTTAAAAATAAAAGAGAAAGAAATAATAAATAGAACATTCAAGAGAGTTCTTACCTCTAGGGAGAAGCAGGATATAGACTTCTACCTATATGGAGATATAAGTAGATAAGCCAAGTTATTGTTCTAGTCTTGGGTTGAGTGATGCTCACTACAGTATTATGCTCTAGGCTTTGATACAAGCTACATCCTGTATGTTGTATTGGTCAAATATCATATTTTAAAAGATGAAGGAAATTTAGATGGAAAGAATTGGCGGAAAACAGCTATAGTAAAAGTTTGTACAAATTATGATATAAGTACTGGTGAGTAGTGCAGGGTTAGTGACAGAGGGGATGGATAGGAGCAAGGTTGCTGAAAGGGGAAAGGTGGAGAATGAAGGAAAAGGAAAAATTAAAGATTCCTTCTAGGACACTAACTCAGGAAACTATGTCAAAGGGAAGGCCATTTGGTTACTGAAACATATTTGAGAGAGGGGTTTCCCTAAGTCTTTTAAAATAAATGTGACTATCTAGTGGATCTGTGCAGTTAGCCCAGGGTCCTAAAAAACCTCAAATATAAGGACCTATTTCTTATAAACATAGGTAAAAATATTACCACCACAAGGAAAGATACAATACAATATGATATTTCTCATAACACCACATATTGTAAGAAATCCTTTAAAATGAATAACTGCTTACTTCCCATCAGCACAGGATGACTATCATTTTACCTTTTTCACAGTATTACCCAGATATTAAGTGACAGGGCTCCTTGACTCAATTCAACTATCCCATGTACTTAGAAATCTGGAACTGACAGGCTGAAAATATACTGGTGAATTTCAGGGCATGTGAAAACCCATATTCATATAAGAGAGTTGCAATAAATGCTTTGCTGAATTATTTCAGGCTTTTGCTCCTCATTTGAGTCACCTCTAGTTGAAAACAAACGGCTACTTGCCCTGCCTTGGCTTCATCAGAAAAGATTAAGGAAAATCAAAGACTTTTTTCAGAGAATGGAAAGAGTTCCAAGAAAACTTTTTCTGCTTAAATTTTTAAAGGAATTTTATACATTACTTAGCAATGTATGTGTTCACTTTTACCTTCGTTTAAGTTTTTTATGCCAAAGAATGAAATAATCTACCCTAGATTATTGATTCTAAATATGGGGTTTTAGAACCTTCTCTACTTTTGTTTTTAGTGTCTTAGTTTCATAAAGTATGGACTTGTAAGTGTTGACATGGACACAAACTTAACAGATCTGCCATTTTCATTTTGAAGAAGTACTTTGACAAGAATGTGGGAGTTCATTGGAGACGTCTGAAATTATCAGTTTAAATTGTGCTCTTCTTAACAGATACTAAAATTTGAACCTGTATTCAAAGCCTAGTTATTAGTTATTTTGTTTTAAGATAGTTTAATTTACAGTAATAAGGCAGGTGCCAAGAAATCTTGATTAATGAATGGACAGAAAAGCATGAATAGGTCCTTAATTACAAAAATCCCTCACTGGCATATACACAAATCAAGTAAGATACTTAGCGAAAAAATATCTTTAATTTCCTTTTTGTAAAATTTGCTTTAGCCAGTGACCCGTAATATTTTTCTTTTTGATTATCATTTTTATTTCTATAAGACAAACGAATGACAGAACGATCTTGGGTTTTGTTGTCATTGTTTCTCAAACACACATACAAAACAAGGAGTTAGTAACTCTGTGTGTGATTTTTCCCAAAGATGTAGTGACTATTCCTATACCATTTCATATTTGTATTTAGAGTAATAAACTCACTTATTAAAATAAATCTAAGGGCAACTATTGGCACAAAATAAAATCATTTGAAAATTTAAAAATTGAGCTATGTCATATAAACTTATTTTGATTCATTTTAATTTTAACTTTACTGAACTTTTACTAAGAACTTGGTGCTTTGTTAGAAACTACAAGGACTACAAAATAAATAAATGAGATTCTTCAACCATTAGTTCTTAAGGAACTTAGACTCTGAGAACACTGGAGATATATGCATGGCAACTGAAGGACATGGGTAAATGTAAGATAATGTAGCACAAGTGGTACATCTGAGATAATGTGAACAAAGGAGTGTTCAGTTTAGTGGGAGCCAGGAAAACAAAGTCTTTGATGATAACTTAGCAAGGTATGAAAGATGTTCAGGAGAATTTCCTTAACTCAATCCTGGGACTCAGGATATGCTTATAAAAATAAATACTTAAAGAAGAAGACTTTGTATAGTTGGTGATACAGTGTTCTAGTTTGCTTTGCTGCCCAAAGCAGATATTATAAAATGTGTTGGCTTTTAAAAGTGGGAATTTATTAGCTTACAAGCTTACAGTTTCAAGACTGAGAAAAATGTCCAAATCAAGGCATCATCAGGTGATGCTTCTTCTCTGAAGACCAGCTGCCAGCAATCCTGGGCTCTTCTGTCACATGACAAGGTACATGGTGGCGTCTGCTGGTCTCCTTTCTCTTCCAGGCTTTGTTGCTTTCATCTTCTTGCTTCCGTGGCTTTTCTCTCTCTGTGTATTCATACCATTTATAAAGGACTCCCCTAAGAAGATTTAGACCCACACTGAGTCACACCTTAACTGAAGTAACCAATTCAAAAGTCCTATTTCCAAATAGATTTACACCCACAGGAATGGATTAGCTTTAAGACAATGATTTTTTGGAGTACATACCATTTCAAAATTACACACAGTAATTCTGACATAGAGCTTTGAGGTTTTAGTCAGGGTTATGAAACAGTCATGGGCTCTATCAACCATAAATAAGGATGACACAGAGGGAGACTTAAAAAAACTTGTTGACGATAATTGCAACACTAGCAACTTCTTAGTTCTCATGATATAGGAAAGGAGCTGTTCATTGGATGAGTCCTTTGGAAGCCGTTGTCTTATTTAAAGATAGGTCCCTTTTATGAGATTTGTTTTAGAGATTGGCTGATAAATTGCATGTTTGTATGTGTGTAATTTAATAGCTTCATTATGAATTTTAATGTAGTGCTATAAAAAGGATAAAAAATATATCATAGTTTTAAAAATAAAACCTGCATTAATGGGCTTTCCCTGCAAAGGACTTAAAACTCTCTACTTTCTTTGCAAGTCTCACTAAAACCAATTTTAGTAGTTTGGATGAGATGAGGTGAGTTTATATATTGAAAATCATTTTTGTCATGGATTTTGTCATATGGAGACAGAATTGTTCTGAAAATGAGGTGACAATGTTGCTCTAACAGGCTTCTGAGTTGTTCTCAGACTGGGATTATTGCCCCTTCTGGGCAGGAATCATGACATGCAGCTTGACTGATTTACCAGAAGCAGTAATTTTTTAACGTTAAGGCTGTCAAGGTTCATTTTTCTGCTGCTTCTGTGCTTGAAGAATTTGGCTAGTGAGTTAGAGAAGAAGCTGACTGGGAGAAGAAATCAATACTATTT
The DNA here is from genome assembly GCA_029593785.1 of Cabassous unicinctus. Classification (NCBI taxonomy): domain Eukaryota; kingdom Metazoa; phylum Chordata; class Mammalia; order Cingulata; family Chlamyphoridae; genus Cabassous; species Cabassous unicinctus. The sequence continues at coordinate 3,450 of JAQZBX010096435.1, forward strand.
GATTGCCACCTTCCCATCCACAAAGTACCTCTAAAAAGCTTGGCCCTTTGGCCTTCTGCTATTCTTTTTACCTTCCTTCTTTGACTGTCGTCTGTGCTAAGTCTTCAGATTAAAGTTCTACATTGAAGTCTCTAAAATGCATAGGTACTTACCTCAACATTTCCTGATACCTACTAGATAATTCCACCTGGCTGTCCCAACAGAATCTCAATCTCAATATATCTAAAATTAAACCAGTTACCTTCCCTAAACCATCAGCCCCTTATCCTGACTTCTATATTCCACTTAGTCAGAGAACATAAATGCAGTTACAGACATGAGTCCTAAAAAAAATGTTTGTGATAGAAAAAGGGAACTAATTGGGCTGGAGAGTCAGGAAAAACACCCAAAATGAAATTTAAAGTAGTAGAAGTCAACACAAAATGTAAAGGCCTTCCTATATTTTACTCCTCCCAATAAACAGTTTGTAAATATGTTGTTCATACGAAACTGTTTCTCAAATTTATGAGTTTCAAGGTAAATCTCAAAAAGGATTAATTTCTCAGATATCTGAGTTATTTGTGGTGCTAGTAAGGCAGAGTACTGGCAGAATATAGAAACATAAGAGGTAAAGAGTAAGAATTTGCCAAAATTTCCCAATATTGTTGTTGGAAGAAGGTGTTCTGAGAGTAAATGTTTATTTTTTTTTTAAATATCTTGGCAGACATTCCCTGATAATAGAGATGGATGCATTAATCTATAATGACTTTATTATACTAGCCATTTAGACTATCAAACCTTCTCCTCCAATTGGTTGACTCTGATAGTTCTTCACATAAAAGCTTTATATAATATGCAGACATCAGTACAAATAGAGATTATGCCATCTACTGCAAGGTATTATTAGATTTGAATTAGGGATCCTGGATGAGTTGGGACTAAGATTTGGATATGACTGTTGTAGCATAAGCAATCCACATGTACCCTCACCTCAGCCAACATCTTTATCACTTATCTTTGCTTCCACTGATTTCAGTGGGGACTAGGAGAGCTGTTTAGTAATTGCAAGAGGCAAGCAGTGCCACACATCTTTATGTTTCACATTAAATTTGTACCAGCTAAAGACTTCACCCATCAATTTGACATGAAGTCCAGTACCTTAAAGCTCCTAACTCCACCCTTGGATGTTTAAGAACTTTGAGACTCACCCAAGTACAAATAAGTAGCCTGGTACTTCCACTTTCAAGAAGGGAGGTGCCCTTACATCTCTCAGTCTGCAACTACCATCACTACCATTACACTTTGCAACCTCATGGTACAGTGATGGATGCAAGTTCTCCACTGCCTGCCCAGAGCTGCAATTCTGGGTCCAAGAAAAACCCTATCCAGGCAAGCATGGTTCTTCAAGGGAGGACCATTGCCCAACATCTTCACTATATCTCAGCCAAGTTTGGCCATGCATTCCCCCTGTCCAGGATCCCAGGGCTGCAGCTCATGGTGTCCTGGTTTTTTTCAGTCCCATTCACAGCCTTTCTCATCTCAAGTCTCACCAATCATCCAGCATAGGTTCAGGCCTCTGCACAGAAGGAATCTGAAACCACTATCTCTCTACCCAAGTTTGTGTTTCCATCCCAGGAATAGTCTACTTTTCTCTCCTTTTTTGTCTACCTCTTCCTCTTTCTATGACAATAGTTATTAACTGTCTGTACAAATCCCATGCCTTCAGAAACTCAAGTCTGTATGTCTTCCTTAGGAACACAAGGACCCAGATCTTGGACACACAAATTTTTTTTTCCTTCACCTGGCTGGATAATTTTCATTACTTCCTAATGAACAACCTTAAGTCAAGAACTGATTCTCCAGCAGTTCCCCTACAGCAGAGGAAAACAAAACAAAACACAGGTTCGTTTCAAAATGGGTCACTGAGATAAAGGTGTATGACAAATCTACAGCAGGTAACAGAAGTTAAATTGCAGGGATAGGGGTTAGGCCCTTGGAGATACTTCATCATGGGGAAAGGAGTCTGGGTTAAAGATCTGGACTCAGCAGCAAGACTGAAGAGTCAGAGGAGATTAGTGGTTTGGGATATAGTTTGGAGTTGATCTTGGTCAACCTGGTGGCTCTGGCACCCTGGAGAAGAAAAAGGGCTCTGTGTGTGCATGTGTATTTTTGAACAAAGCAAAAAGAACTGAAAAGAAGTTTTTACTCATTAGGGCCAGGCAACTCTCCTATAGGAACAAAACATTGACAAGGGATAGCATTTCCCTATAGCAGAAGTTAGGATAAGGAGTGGAGCCCAGGACCCCATCAGGGTTGGTGGGATACAGCTAGTGGCAGCTAGGGCAACAGGGGCAGAGGCAACCCAACAGGGTCAACACACACTGGCAACTAGTGGGACATTGTTTAAGGGAGCTCCAAACAATGGCTAAACAAGCACAGCAGCCACGTAGGAAAAGTCAATAGTTTAGGCAAATTGGAGGTGGTAGTTTGAACAAATCCAAGAGTGTTTACAAGGTCATCTGGCTGAAAACCAAGATGAAGACATTTACAGAATGAGTCATGAAATAGGCTTTGACAACTCCTAGAGAGAGACTCAAAAAGGTGAGGAGCAGTAAATGTTTGAGATCTTGGGATCATGAAGGTGGGGATTAAGGTTAAGGAGATAGCAAACGTTAGATTAAACAGTAAAGTGATTTTGTTTGTATCCACAAACAATTGAAGCCTGGAGAGAAAGTTTTTGCATATTGAATTATCTAACATAGTGTAAGTTAAGCAATTTTTAAAATTTCCATCCTTCCTTTGCTATACTTTTCCTTGCAAATTGTCAAATAATAAATTGAACTTCTTCTTTACGTGTATATGTGTGTGTGTGTGTGTGTATGAGAGAGACAGAAAGAGAGAGAGAGAGAGAGAGAGAGAGAGAGAGAGAGAGAGAGAGAGATTGGCTGTCAGTTTCCCTGAGCTGGTAACCTCTGACTAAACTGGTAAAATTATCAGTTTTTGGACATTCCAAATTGAGGACCCAATCTAATGCCATTGTAAATCAAGGGACATTCACAACATAGGAATGAGCTATCTGGTGAGTCTTCTTTCATAATTTCCCTTTAATTCATTTTCTCCATTTCCTACTGTCATAATCATAATCCAGGCCCTAATTAACTCTCATTTCTCCATCCAATGAATCTTACACACTGTTTCCATTATGCCTTTTCTAACTCCATTCCTTCTACCTGGAATGACTCTAAATCTTACTCATATTTCAAAGTCCTGCTCAAATAGTACTCCTCCCATGAAAATTTTCCATATCACACATTAAGAAACGAACTACCTATTCCAGAAAGTTTTATGGCAAAGCTGTTTTATATTACACAAATGGGGCTTCTTTACCTCCTTGTTTGGCAGTTAGTGTGTGTGTGAGTGTAGATATTATATACACTCACTACTTATTTGAAAATTTTCTGGAAATAAGAACCACATCTTTATATTCTAGCTACAGTGCTCCTTGCTCATGTTAAACCTTCCCCCCTTACCCTATTTACCAAATATCTCAGATTGCCTGTTGCATTTTTATTACTTTATTTTTCCTATCAGAGTGATTCTTAATGCCTATGGAAGCTATGTGTCATATCCATAAAAATATGGGAAGTTTAGAAGTGAGCAAGGGTAGGAAAGACTGTTAGATTTGTACCAAATCATATATTCCCTTATTCAGGAATGTATTTCACCTTTCCTTTCAATCCTTCAATTTTTAATAATTTTTTTCAAACTCTTTTCAAATCCTCACATTATCCATAAGCAGAAATGTCTGGAGAAAACATAAAATAGTGAGTATTAATGAGTTTTCCTACTGATTCCCATACTATTCTCTTTTTTACCTAGAGTTTTTTAAAAAAAACAAATCAATTTTATTGATACATATTAATAAAGTATACAATTTATCCAAAGTGTATAATCAATGGTTTTCGGTATAATTACATAGTGGTGCATTCATCACTTCAATCATTATTAAAGCATTTTCATTATTTCAATAATAATAATAATAAACAAAAAACAGACAAATAAACAAGAAAATTCCTCACCTCTCAATCTCTCTGTTTCCCCTGCTGTACATAGCTGCTATTTCTGGCTATTCTTACACAATTATTTTTTGTTTATTAAGTAGTTTTATTGAGATATGTTCACATACCATATGATCTATCCAAAGTGTATAATCAATGGCTTTTTTTTTTTTAGCTGTTAAAAAGCCCTTTATTGTGACATTGTAAAATAAATAGAAAAATAGATGGAAAGAAATTACAAATTTTAAGAGAGTGCAAATCCAGGTTATATTTAGTATAATCAATTATAAAAAAGAGATAGCATAGCAACAAACATATAAATGTAAATACTAATTCAAATATAATAGAAATTAATTATAACATAATTCTAATTTTTATATTACAGCTCTAACTATTGGACATAATAATCTGCAAGAATGAAATAAATTATTGATTTAGTTATTTAATTTCCATTTAGGCCATAATTTGTTCTAGATAATCAAATTCTTATTTGGGAATTCTTCACATCTTATTGGAATGAATTACGGCAGATAACAATTTGCCAACTCAATTTTATGAGGCAGAAAAACTCAAAATCTTGTTCAACAGTAGTCATCTAAATCTTTATTGATCCAGATAGATTATTTTAATTAAAGAATATGAATAAGAAAGGGTTAAAGAAAAATGAAGTATGCCAAAATATATCTCTTCTCCAGTCCTCCTCAATTAAAAGCAAGTGTTTATTTTGTATGAAGAGACTTACAGAATACTGATCACATGTACAATTTGCCAGTTGCATTGAGTAATTATTGTTCATATACTATAATGTTGTTATTTTACATTTATCTGGTCTACTCTGGCTTTTTTTTTGGTTTCTATTTGCATGGAATACCTTTTTCCGACCTTTCACTTTTAACCTGGCTCTGTGCTTACATCTAAGGTGGGTCTCTTGCAGACAACATATAGACAGCTCATATTTTTTTATCCATTCAATCAATCTTATTTCTTTTGATTGAGGAGTTCAATCCATTAACATTCAGTGTTATTACTATAAAGGCATTACTTAGTTCATCTATTTTGTCCTTCAGCTTTGTTGTCTGTTGTCTGGTTGTAAATCTGGTCTTTTGGTAACATAATCTATCAGTTTTTGTTTGTCTATGAAGACTTTAAATCACCCTCATTTTTGAAGGACAGCTTTGCCAGATACAGAATTCTTGGCTGGCAATTTTTCTCTTTCAGTACCTTAAACACATCATACCACTTTATTCTCTCCACCATGGTTTCTGATGAGAGGTCTGCACTTAATCTTATCGAGTTTCCCTTGTATGTGATGCTTTGCTTTTTTCTTGCTGCTTTTAGAATGCTCTCTTTATCTCTGATATTTGTCATTCTGAATAGTAGGTATCTCGGGGTAGGTCTATTCAGATTCTGTTTGGGGTGCATTCTCCTTCTTGGATACTGATATTTATGTCCTTCGTAAGGGTTGGTAAGTTTTCAGTCATCATTTCCTCAAATATTCTTTCTGCCCCTTTTCCATTCTCTTCTTCTTTGGGGACACCAATAATGTGAATATTTGTGCATTTTGCATTGTCATTCAATTCCCTGAGACTCTGTTCCATTTTATCCACTCTTTTCTCTTTCTGTTCTCCTGCTTTTTCCAGTTCAACTGTTCTGTCTTCAAAAGCACTAATTCTGTCTTCAAGTAATTCAAATCTGCTCTTATGTGCCTCTGAAGTATTTTTTTAAAGATTTATTTTATTTATTTATTTCTCCCCACCCCCTTGTTGTTTTTCACTTGCTGTGTCTGTTCGTCTTCCTTTTCTTTAGGAGGCACCAGGAACCTCTGTTCCCTGCTTTGCTGTGTCTCTCATTATGTTATTTCTTCTTGTGTCTCTTGTTGTGTGATCTTGCTGCATCACCTTATTGTGTCGGCTTGCCATGCCTGCCTGCTGTACCAGCTCTCTGTCTTCTTTAGGAGGCACCAGGATCCAAACCAGCAACCTCCCATGTGGAAGGTGGGAGCCCAGTCACCTGAGCCACATCTGCTTCCCCCTCTAATGTATTTTTGATCTCATCCATCGTGTCTTTCATTCCCATAAGGTCTGTTACTTTTCTTTGCAGGCTTTCAAATTGTTCTTTATGCTCTCCCAATGTCTCCTTAATATCCTTTATTACTTATAGTCATATTTTCTTTAAATTCTTTGAAATGATTTAGGAGAGTTGTGTGATTATCATTGATTAACTGAATTAAATCCTGTTTCTCTTCAGGATATTTGGCTTGTTCTTTTGGCTGGGCCATCTTTTCCTGTTTCCTAGTATGGCTTGTAAGTTTTTGCTGATGTCAAGCATCTGAATATGTTGGTGAATTTACTCTGATGGCTAATTTCTCTCTCTTGCCTATTTTTTTTCCCCCACAGCTCTTCTTTGATAATTGGTTCAAATTATTCTCAGTCTTTAAAAACTGTCCAGCTTAACTTTTCAAAATTGGGCCAGGGACTCACTAGTGGGGTACAGATTTTCTCCCCAAGGTTGGATACAGACAACGTGAACAGTTTTTGTCCATGCAATTTTCAGACTGGCCAGCAGATGATTCTGGTTAGCACACCTTTCCACTGAGGTGTTTCAGTCCTGGCTTTCCTGTGTTCCTGGGTTGAATCTCCAGATATGAGATTCAAAGAGGGCTATGCTGGCCAAATTCACTGAAAGAAAGCACCTTGACTCCACTCCCTTTTCCACTGGAACTGCTGACATGGAGGAAGATATCTGTTCCCCTCTCAGTCAGCAGCAGTGAACCAGGGGTTTTATCCCAGCTTACTATCTTGGGGGTGGGGGAAGGGAGCCCTTCCTGGTTGCCATTGGGCCTTGGTAACTCACATTTGTCATTTTGGCTTCTTCCTCTCTCTGTTCCTCACCCTCCTGGGAGTTGTGTAGTACTGTCCTGTTCTGCTGACCCCCAAAGCAGATCCCTCAGACAGTTTTTGGCTCTTTCTCTGTTATTTTTGTCAGATCATTCAGCTCTGCCTGTTAGTCTGTTGCCATCTTCCTACCTAGAGTTATTATTACTTTAACAATATTTTATGAACACCATTTTGATGACTCACAAGTAGATAATTTAGCATCAACTAAATGATTAAAATCAAATCTAAATTATGTATGTTTTATTGTATGTAAGTTGCAAATTATATTAACTCTAAACAATCCCTTTCAGTACCAATAAGTTAAGTTAACCATCACTTAAAGATATTAACTCTAATAAGGACCATTTTTGGGGTCTTTAAATATGCAGGTACAACTGTGCCATTAAACATTCCATCAGTATTTGAACATGTGAGAATTCGGTAAGGCCTCTACAGTCTTGCCAAATTCCATTCTATAATTTACGACAACAACAACAAAAAATAGAGTAAGTGATACTGATTTTACAAAAGGAAAAAATATAGCATAGGCATGGGCTCTAGAATGAAATAACTTTCATTCAAGTTTCACTCATTCAAGTTATAAGGTACTTGATCTTAAGACTACAAAAAAATCTAAGCTGGCCACACTCCAGTTCCTAGTATGCCCAATTACTTTGTTCTTATTATATTAGCTGTAGGTTCCTCATCTGGAAAATAGAGATTAAAACCAGTACATGCTTCATGGAGATTAAATAAAATAATCCATGTAAACTTAAAACAGTGTTTAGCACAAAGTTAGCGCTCAATAAATGTTGGCTATTATTATTTTGTGAAAACTATTACATTTACACCAATACAGTCTACTCAATACCAAAATAAAACTAATGGGAAAAAAATCAGCCATGCATCTTTTCACAGAGACTGAACTGTGATGAATATAGGAATAAACCAGTATGGACCTAAAATCCTGTGATGACTTTCTAGGACTCAACATTTAAAATTACATATTTACTTATTTTTGTTTAGAACATATGGATATACTTTAAATGCTAATCATTTGTTAACTTGAATAGGAGAAGTGTGTAAAACATGCCAAGTGAGGAGAGACAAGATGGCGTCGGTTTAGGAGGGCACTCACTGACTAGTTCTCTGAGGATGGCTGATTGGGTACAGGGTCCTGCCCAGGGGTCTGTGCTGTGGGTGTACGGAGCAAGAAGATTGGGACATATATCTGCAGGCAGCTCAGCGGCGTGGATTGCTCGGGGGAGATTCGTGAGTTTTATCCCTGCCTGTGGAGGTTAACACAGACGGCTGAGCCCCACCCTCAGAGAAAAACGCTGGTGTGACCCACGACTCCTGCCCGCAAACTGGTGAGAGGGAGCGTTCTCGGAGAGTGGGAGGATTCTGGTGGAGGGTCGAGAAGGCTTTCCTTGCTG
>JAQZBX010096436.1:0-11805 GCA_029593785.1 Cabassous unicinctus
ATTATTTGCTAGCTAGTTAGATCTTTGGCATTGATGCAAGAATATTACAGTATTGCTGTTAGCCACAGTCCATAGATGACACAATTTGAAAAATATGGAACACTTCGCGAATTTGCGTGTCATCCCTGTGCAGGGGCCATGCTAATCTTCTCTGTATCATTCCAATTTTAGTATATGTGCTGCCGAAGCGAGCCCTGCTGGAGCCATTTTTGTGTCGGATTCCTGTTATTCACAACCAAAAGTGTCCTGGCAGATGTAGTCTATAAGGAAATGCCTTGTTCCTCAGAAAAACATAACACAGAGCCGCTTGAACACTTCAAGATTACAGGCCTATTCGAATTTTCAATTTCCATTTTGCTACGTTCTATTTTTCTAGGAAACTGCCATTTTTATCATGCCAATTTTTTTAGCATGAAGCTTTTTAAAATAATATTCTCTTATTATCTTTTAAATCTCTGTTGTAAATGAAATTATTTACCCTTTTCATTCCAAATATTGTGTGCTTTATATTTTATTGGCTTTTGGAAAGTAATGTTTTCATATTGCAGGGGTTCTTAACAAGGGGTCCATGAGCTTGAATTGAAATTCAAAAAAACATTATTCTTGTGAGGACATGTTGGTGTGGGTGTAATATATTATTAAATAATACACAGTATAGTGTTGACTTAGTAAGGGGTCCATGGTTTTCACCTGACTGGCAAAGGGGTCCGTGGAACAAAAAAGGTTAAGAACCCCTGCTCTATTGTATTTTTGCTTTCTTATGCATAAATTTCTACTCATCATTATTCTTTCCTTCCTTCTACATTCTTTGGGTTTATTATACTACTTTATTTATTTTATTTTTATTATTATTTATATATATACTACTTTATTTCTAACATATTAAGTTGGATGCTTAGCTCATTAATTTTTAAACTTTTTCTAACATTAGCATATATACAACTCAAAATTTCCCATTTTAACTGCTTTCAAGCATACAATTCATTGAAATGATTACATTCACCATATTGTGTTACTATCCCCAATACTCACTGTATTAGTCAGCCAAGGGGTGCTAATGCGAAATACCAGAAATGGGTTGGTCTTTATAAAGGGTATTTATTTGGGGTAGAAGTCCACAGTTACCAGGCCATAAAGCATAAGTTTCTTCTCTCACCAAAGTCCATTGCCACATGTTGGAGCAAGACAGCTGCCAAGTTTGCCAGGGTTCAGGCTTCTTGGGTTCCTCTCTTCCCAGAGCTGCGTTTCTCTCCAGGCTTAGCGCTTCTGTTTCCTCCACAAGGTCAGCTGTAGACTATTAGGCTCTCTAGGCTTTGCTTCTTTCCACAAGGCCAGCTGTGAACTCTCAGGCGAATGGCTCGTCTCTATTCTGGGGCCTTCTCTCCAACATCAAAACTCCAACATCAAAAACTGCAACTCAAAAACTGCTCCCTCTGTCCTTTGCCTTGCCTTTTATATTCAATTCCCCCACCCACCAAGGGGTGGGGCTCAATGCCCCTGTGGCCCAGTCAACGCCCTAATCATAACTTAATCATGCCCAGATTAACAGATCAGTTTACAAGTATGGTCCAATTATATTTTTGGAATTCATAATTACATCAAATTGCCAAACGGCTACACTCACCATCCCAATTTTTTCAACATCTCAAACAGAAACTCTGCACCCACTAAGTAATAACTCCCTCTTCTCACCATCCCCAGATCCGGTAATCTATAATCGACTATCTGTCTCTAGAAATACGTTTCTTCTAAGTATTTCATTTAAGCAAGATCATACAAAATAATCTTCTTTTGTCTCTGGTTTATTTCACTCAACATGATATCTTCAAGGTTCATTCATGTTGTGGTGTACATCTGAACTTCATTCTTTTTTACAGCTGAATAACATCCCATTGTGTGTACATGCCACATTTGGTGTATCCATTCATCTGTTGATGGACACTTTTTTTGCTTCTACCTTTTGGCTATTGTGGATAATGCTGCTATAAACATTGGTGTACACATATCTGTTCGAATCCCTGTTTTTAATTCTCTTGGGATTGCCAGGTCATATGGTAATTCTATATTTAACTTTCTCACGAACTGCCAAGCTGATTTCCACAGTGGCTATACCATTTTTACAATGCCAACAGCAATGTATAAGGGTTCCTATTTCCCACCTCCTCACCAACACTTACTATTTTCTGGTTTTTAAAATAATAGTCATCCTAGGGTGTGTGAAGTGGTACCTCATTGTGGTTTTGGTTTGCATTTCCCTGATGACCAATGATGTTGAGCATCTTTTCATGTGCTTATCAGCCATTTATATATCTTCTTTGGAAAAATGTCTATTCAAGTCTTTTGCCCATTTTTCAAATTCATTTTTTGTCTTTCTTTTGTTGCATTATAGAGGTTCTTTATCTATTCTGGATATTAAACCTTTATCAAATATATGGTTAACAATTATTTTCTCCCATTCTATAGGCTGTCTTTCTACTCTATCGTTAGTATCCTTTGATATACAAAGTTTTTAATTTTGATGAAGTCCATTTCATCTATTTTTTTTTCTGTTGCTCATGCTTTTGGTGTCATATCTAAGAAATCACTACCAAATCCAAGGTTATGAAGGTCTCCCCCATGTTTTCTTCTAGATCTTTTATGGGTTTAGCTCTTATGTTTAGGTCCTTGATCCATTTAGAGTTAAATTTTATATATGTTGTGAGGTAGGCATCCAACTTCATTCGTTTGCAACTGGATATCCAGTTTTCTCTGCACCCTTTGTTGAAGAAACCATTTCTCTCCCCCCACAATTAATGTACCTGACACCCCTGTAAAAAATCAGTTGGTTACAGATGTAGGGTCTGGGATTCCTCTTAGTACTTCCATGACCAATAATAAAGATTAGTGGAAAACGGCAGCCAACAAAAATGGCAGGATGGTTAAAGACTCAGCCCTTTAGAAATAAAAGTTTGGGTCTCTCCACCAGGTAAAAAACCCAAAGCAGCTAAGGTTCTGGCTGAGGGCAAGGGAAATATGGAATGGATATTTGAAGAAGGAAGCTAAACTCACAAACTATGGCCTTGTGACCAAACAATTCCAGAAATAAGGACTGCATTAGCTTTGCATGTTTTCTGTTTGCATGTTACAGCAGGTGTTTATTTGTATACCCTAATCATTTTCTTTTTCTCTCTCCTTACCATTTTAATTTATATACAAGTTGTTGCAAATTAGCTTCATAATTTAGTCTTTAGGTAACACAATATTCAGTGGGACTGTCATTGAATCTGAGGAGTAAAGGCTGCAATGGACACGGTGACTATTGAGATTGTGTATCTCCTCATTTCGGGGGCGGTTAGGAGAAGAGTAAGAACTTTAAAAGACAGATAGCTGTGTCTTGCTAGTTGTTTTGTTGATGTGCAGTTTAACTCTGTTTAGAAGGGTGCATAGGGAAGCTGAATAGCCAAAGGGGTAAAATGTTTATTACCATTATTATTTACAAATTATAATAAACAATTCTATAAGCAATCATAATAAACAACTCTAACTCCAAATTCACCCTTCAATGCCTGATCTGAGAAAATGGATCTGGGATCTTGAAATATTTTTCATTTGCCATCCAACACAATACAAAGCTTTGTCAGTAGAGGCAGCTGGAGAGCTATCAGAGGAGGAAGGAGATTTTCTTCCTGGTTCCTGTGTGCTTGTTGGGCAGGCTCCTGCAGCCCACATGGTCACCAGTGCCCAGTTCATGCAGTGCATGGCACCCAGCAGCTTTCCCCAGCATTCTCCCTCAGGTGGTTTTATAGCAGAATGTCTCTACAAAGACCTTCTCATGAATAGCTTTTTTGACCCTCCCCCCACAAAGGGCAAGTTCTAGCGGGCAGACTTCTAGCAAATTCTGCCAGCACGGCACCATAGTGACTTCTCTGTCATTCAGTTAGCCACAGCCATGCCTTCTACAAAAAGGTCTGGATCTGCTGCTCCTTATATTTGCTCTTCCTGTGTTCTTTAGAGTTCTTTTTATATCTTACCAGCCAATTTCTCATTGTAGTAATCCCGTTTCAGTTAATAATTGTTTATATTAAATGTTCCCTGCTCAAATTTATGTGTGGTTTCGCTCTCCTGACTGGACTCAGACTGATACATATGTTTTATTTTTTAATTCAAATTTTATTTTAATTTTTAAGTAGGAAATTGTGTCAGTCAGGATAGAGTAGGTTGTGATTGAGGTAATAAACAAGGCCAAAATCCCATTGGTTTTCAGACCACAAAGATTTATTCCTTGCTTGTGCTTCACAACCATCACAAATTGTTGGGGAGTTTGTGCCATGCTGTTCTTCCTCAAGAACACTGGATGACAGAGCTTCCACTGCTTGAACATTGCTGTTTTCTGTGGCAGGAGGAAGAGAACATGGCTCTTGTCACTTCTGCTCACATTTCAGTGGCTAATGTAAGTCACATGATCCCTTCCAGGGAATGCAGAAGTACAATCCTACCATTGACTGGGAAGGAGAGAAATTAGAAATTTCAGAGAGCAGCACTAGTGACTATGAGAATAATACATTGACCAATCCTCCTGAGGAGATGAAAGCAATCCTCCCCACCAAACAAGTAAGTGCTTTTACTGGTTTCTTTGTGAACTTCCATGTGTCATATTTCATTATGCAAATACAAATAAATATTTATATATTTTTATCCCCTCTCCTCTCTTTTAACAAAGGATAAAAAGAAAGTACACTCTTGTTTTAGTTTCCTAGATGCGAAAACAAATACCACGCAATGGGTTGGCTTAATAACAGGAATTGGTTGGCTTACGGTTTCAGAGGCTAGATGGCTGGCTTCCCCTTGGGGTTTGTATCTTCTGGTTAGCCAGCAATCTTTGGGGGTTCCCTGGCTTTTCCATCACATGGCAATGTACATGGCAGTGTCTTCTCCTTTCTCTTCTGGGTTCCATAGACTTCTAGCTTCTAATTGTTCTCCATGGCTTCTCTCTCTCTTTGAATTTCATTCTTCTTATAAAGGACTCCAGTAATCCAGATTAAAGCCCAATCTGATTCAGTTAGGCCATACCTTAACTGAAATAAGAGATCCTATTTATAATGGTCTACACCCACAGGACTACGGGTTGGGACCTGAATATGCCTTTTGTGGAGGACATAACTCAAGTCCACAACTATATACTCTGTTTGCCCTTTTTTTTTTTTTTTATGTTAGTAACATATACACAACCTAAAATTTCCCCCTTTAACCACATTCAGATATATATTTTAGTTGCTATTGTAAATGGAATTGTTTTCTTGATTTCCCCCTCAGATTGCTCATTACTAGTGTATAAAAACACTACTGATTTTTGCATGTTGATCTTGTACCCTGCCACTTTGCTAAATTTGTTTATTGGCCCTAGTAGCTTTGTTTGTAGATTTTTTAGGACTTTCTATATATAGGATTGTGTCATCTGCAAATGGTAAAAGTTTTACTTCTTCTTTTCCAATTTGAATCCCATTTATTTCATTTTCATGCCTAATTGCTCTGGCTAGAATTTCTAGTATAATGTTGAATAATAGTGATGACAGTGGGCATCCCTGTCTTGTTCCAGATCTAAGAGAAAAAGCTTTCAGTCTTTCACAATTGAGTATAATGTTGGTGGTGAGTTCTTCACATAAGTCCATCATGTTGAGAAAGTTTCCTTCTATTCTTAGTCTTCTGAGCATTGTTATCAAGAAAGGGTGTTGGATTTTGTTGAATATCTTTTCTGTGTCAATTGAGATGATCATGTGATTTTTTTCCCTTTGTTCTGTTCATGTGGTGTATTACATTAATTGATTTTCTTATGTTGAACCACCCTTGCATACCTGGGGAAAATCCCACTTGATCACGGTATATAATTATTTTAATGGGCTGTTGGATTTGGTTTGCTGGTATTTTCTTGAGGATTTTTGTGTCTATATTCATAAGGGATATTGCTCTGTAATTTTCTTTTCTTGTGATAGCTTTATTTGTCTTTGGTATTAGGATGATGATGGCCTCATTGAATGAATTAGGCAGTGTTCCCTCCTCTTCAATTGTTTGGAAGAATTTGAGCAGTGTTGGCATTAATTCTTCTTGAAATGTTTGGTAGAATTCACCTGTGAAGCCACCTGGTCCTGGGTCCCAGGGCCCATCCTGCCTTATAGCAGTTCAGTTTTCCTTTTTTCTGTGAGGCTTTTCTGCCTCCGCTAACTTCCACATGAAGGTATCCTGCCCCATGGAGACCAATGAGGTCAGTGTTCAGAAACTCCCAATTTACCGTTTAGGTGTTCCAGCAATTAGAGACCGGGATGAGTGTGTGCACCACTTGACAAATGTTCCTCCATGGGTCTCTTTTGTTTCCTGGGGTCCCTTTTGTATTCACACACTTGCCAGCCACTTGGGTTCTGCCCTGGGTCTGTGTGGCCTTGGGTGCCTGTACCTGGGTGTGCGTGGGGTTCTAACTTGCTGCTATGAGTAGCTATGTGGTCTGCATCCATGGAAGGAGGTACCTGGGCTGTGCTGCCATTGTGTGGCACTTAATTGGCGCTAGAGCAAGTGAGGGGTAGGGTCCAGACTGGCAGGTCTGAGTTGCAGGTCTTCTACCTCCTTTTCTGGTGTTTCTCCCCCCACCCCTTAAATTCAGCATTTGTGGAGTCCTTTTCCAGACACTATCTTCCTCCAGAGTGCCAAGGAGCTGGGATTTGTCCTTTCATTAGTTGTTTCTGAGGGGAGACTTTTCTGGAGGGATGTCTTATTTCGCCATCTTGATGATGTCACTTTTGTTCTGCAGTTTTTTAAAACTTAATTTTATGTCCTGGAGATCTTTCTTTTTAGTACATAGAAAGCTTCCTCAGGGTTGCATAGTATTCTATCATGGTTAATTTAATAAGGATAATCATTAATTTAATATATTCTAGATGAGCACATTGTATTACCAGTCTTTTGCTATTATAAACAATGCTACAATGAATAACCAAGTGCATGTATTATTTTGTATGTGTGCTGCTATATCAGTAGGCAGCAAGATGGCTGGGTCAAAGGGTAAGTGCAATGTAATTTTGAAAGACATTGGCAAATTCCCCCCATGGGATACCTATTTCCCCACAGACTTAATAAGAGAATATATTACCTTAGATTTGCATTTTTACCAATATAATGGGTGAAATATATGTTTGTGTGACTTTAATTTGCAATTCTCTTATTATCAGTGAGGATATGCATTCATCCTTCCGGTATTCTCTACCAATATGCCAGGCAGGTGAGTGAATTTCTCTTGGACTGTCCAAACCAACCCATCTGAATACCACTGAGTCACCTCAGTTGAGAATACATGGAGCAGAAGAATCTGTAACTGAGCCCTGCCTGAATTTATGACCCAGGAAATTGGGAGATAAAATAAAATGTTGTTTTAAACTACTAAGTTTGGGGTAATTTGTTATGCAGTAATAGCTAACTGGAACAAATGTTGGGACCTGGAATTTCATTAACTCTGGGACTGGCTGACAGGTGGGAATCTGAGGAGGCTTGAGGAGACTGTTGATGTGCACTTGAAGGACAGATAGGAAAATGTTATTGGAGGTTGGAGGAAGGAGACTAGAAGCCTCATTATGTAATGGCTGAAAGCTTGGCAACTCTGTCACCTATGGTGTTGTGAAAAATAGAAAGTGGACTTAATAAACATGTGAATCTGGTTGGGGAAAATTCTGGACACAATGAAGAAAGGACCAACTGCCTTTTTTTCTACCTGCTTATGATAAAATATGGGAAATGAGAGATGACATTAAAATGTTACAGTACAATTTTCAGGTAGACTTTAGGTAAAATATTAAAGAGCCAGAATTCTCCAGGTTTAAAAAATAAAAACTTTTTCATCCCTAGTCTCTATAAGCAAAAGATTCCCAAAATAAGAAATAGCTTCTGGGAAAGGATCAGAAAGACTATGGAAGATTTATGGGTGTGCCTCATGTGCAAAGAATCTTAAGATGAGTTGCTGGGAAGTGGTTGTGGCTCAAGCGATTGAGCTCCCACCTACCCCATGGGAGGTCCCAGGTTCAGTTTCTGGTGCCTCCTAAAGAAGATGAGCAAGGCAGCGAGCTGACACAATGAGTAGGTATGGCAAGCTGATGCAACAAGAGACACGAGGAAAAACATAATGAGAGACACAACAAAGCAGGGAGAGAAGGTAGCTCAGGCGATTAGGCATGCCCCTCCCACATCGGAGGTCCCAGGTTTGGTTCCCGGTGCCTCCTGAAAAGAAGACCAGCACACAACAAACAGACACAGGAAATGCAGACAATGAGGGGGTGTGGAGAAATAAATAAATAAAATCTTAAAAAAAAAAAAAGAAAAAGATGAGTTGCTTAGACCCTTTTTGCAAGTTCAGTGGGCCTCTAGGAATCTTATGTATCTCATAATCTTAAAGGCCATGTTTCACAGCCTTGTTTCACAGTACCTGATTCTCAGCCCAAGGTAGAAAAGGGCTTATCTCAGAAAAAAATGTGAGTGTGTTTTTTTAATCTAATGAAGTGGCTTATAGTTTGGTACACAGGAAGCCCACAACATTTTAAAAGGAATGCTGTCAGCTTGAACTGAAAGGATCAAAGACAGTAAAATGAAATAAGGTCTTTGGACTCCCCAACCTTCTATGACCAGGAAATACTTGCCAACACAAGGTATGTCTTATGGAAGAAAAGGGTGATTCAGAGGGAAATGTTAATGATTCTCCATGAAGAAACCTTCCTAGAAAACGTAACTCTGCCCTGGCTAAGAAACAGGCCAACAAACTGTGGCAATTTTTTGTTTTTGTTTCCTTTTTAGCTCAGAGCCCCTAGAGCCAAGCACACTTAACCCCATGACCATTTGTCATTTTTTCTGAAAACCATTCAGCCTGCTCTTTGTGTGCTCTTCCTTTTCACGTGACTTGACCTCAATGCTTGGGAGAGAGTCACTGATTTAATTCCCCAAGGCTGTCGTAATAAATGACCACAAACTTGGTGGCTTAAAACAACAGAAATTCATTCTCTTATAGTTCTGGAGGCCAGAGGTCCAAAATCAGTTTCAATGGGCTGAGGTCAAAGTATCAGCAGGACTGGTTCCTTCTGGAGGCTCTGAGGGGAGAATCCATTTCCTTGTCTTTTCCAGATTCTAGTGGGCTCCTGAATTTCTGGGATGGTGGTCCCTTTCTCTGTTTTCAAAGTGTACCACTCCAATCTCTGCTTCCATCATCCCACCTCCTTCTTCTGTAGTCAAATTTCCCTCTATCTCCCTCTTATAAGGATACTTGTGACTACATTTAGGACCCACCTGGATGATCCAGGATTATTTCCTCATCTCAAGATCCTTAATCTATATCTACAAAGTCCCTTTTGCCATGTAAGGTAAAAGCCACAGGTTCCTGGGATTAGGATGTGAACATCTTTAGAGTCCATTAATCAGCCTACACAGTCCTTCTGGCAATGTTATGCTTATGGTACATTTGCCTCATTCTAAACTGACTTCTTTCTCTATAGAGGGTCCTCATAATAACTGAAAATGCCTCTTCCTGAATTCCCCATGTGATGTTAATTTCATGTGTTAACTTGTCTAGGTATCCAATTGTGTGATCAAGCAGTAGCTTGCTTGTTACTGTGAGGGTCTTTTAAAGATGGATTTGCATCTTCAATTATTTGATTGCCTCTACAATCACCAAAGGAGATTGCCTTCTGCAAGATGGGTAATTTCCTTATCCAATCAGTCGTAAGTCTTAAAAGCCAGAACTGAGGGTTTCAGAGGTGAGATGAAGAATTTCTCCCTCAAATTCAATCTTGCCTCTTGCCAGAATTTCCAGTCAATTTCCCTGGGAAATTTGGACCAAGGACTTCAACACTGGAGTTTCCAGCTTGTGGCATACCCTATGGGGACTGCACTCACCAGCATCCATGGTGACGTGAGCCGATTCCTTAGAACAAATATCTTCATATATATATAAGATTCAATTCATCCTGCCACCTGTGTCTATATCCCTAGCTAGGGTTAGAGGCCACTCCTTATTGCCCTCAGCTGTCTTGGTGCTGACATTGTATCTGGTATGGGACAAATTTCCACAAGCATCTGCCAACTGCAGTGGAAGAGGCCAGTACCCCTGTTCAACAAGAAGAGGATGGTTAGACAGAAATTTGGGTCAGTCCTTCATTCCATATTCTGGCCTGGACCTGTGACACAGCCTTCTGTCCTCTTAGATGTATGGATAGAAGCCTTCTGCCCTCCTCTCAACCCCTCAGGGTCCAGGCTATGCTCTCTTGGCTCAGTAGTCCTCTGGGAGTGGGCATGGCCTTCACTGACCACCTACTCCTCCAGAATGTGTGGGAAGTTCAATTCCAGCAGGCAGAGGGGACATGTTTTGACCTTGAAGCTGACCTAGTTTACTACATCCAGCTTTGCCAGCAACAAAATCCTGACTCCAATGCTCAGAACCCAACCATAAAGAAGGTCTTTTCAACACCAGCATGCATATCCAAGAGGCTAGAGAATCTTGTCTTCTGCATTGTTAAAAAAAAGAGAGAGAGAGCAGTTTAATTTTTAAGTGGATGGCAAATTAGGCTCAGATCAGATCACAGAGGGCTCTGAATAATGTCATTCAAAAAACCTCTTTGGGTATGCCTTAGGATCCCAAACCCAAATGCCTGCAGCCCAGATAGACCACTTAATGGGCAAGAAAGCCACTAGGGAACTGTCATTAGGAGACTTGTCCAGAACTGGCATATGGTGTGGTTTTCCAAGAGAAGCCAAATTTTAATATATAATCTCCCAATTCTAAATGTTTGCTGGCAATTAACTAAATTGCAGCTATCATTCAGACCAGGCTAAAAGGCATCTGGGCTGGGATCTGGGCCTACTAGTTTGCAAATTCTGTGTGGCCAGTGGTTTCATCACTGTGCTCTGCAAAGCCAGGAATGCTGTTTTCTGAATGTGGGAACCAAGGATTGCCTGAGTCAACATGACCTGGGAACACATCTTTCCAAAGTGAATCCCAGGCCCACTACCTTTGTAGGGGTAGTTTTTCCAGCTGCTTAAAAAAAATTTTTTTTTTTTAATTTTTTGGTTTAAACAACAGGAATTTATTAACTTGCTGTTTTGTTTTTTTTAAATATATTTTTATTTATTTTTAAAAGATGCTTAGATTACATAAAATCCAGCTAGCTTTTGAGGTTTCTTCTGACTCCATGAAGGCTATTCTTGGCTGTCTCTTTCCTTAGTTTTCTCTAGTAAACTAGCTGGCTTATGGTTTAGCTTCTTGCTCACATGAAGCTACCAACCTCCTCTTAAATGCTCACCACTAAAATCTCTTTTGGTTTTGAGAGCACCCTTAGATTTGAACTCCCCTAAACTCTGTTTCCAATAAAGTAAGTTCCTTTGGGGAGAGCTTGGGAGCTTCCTGTTCTTAAGGCTTGCCTGTTCCCCTGGGCAAAATCTCTGAGCCATTGCTCCATAATAGGTGGTAGGACAGTGGCCCACTTTCTCAGAGTGACATCCTTGCTTTATGAGCAGGGCATTGGATGGGGGCACTCACCTATTGGCTTATTTTTTTTTTTAATTTTAAAAAAATATTTTTTATCAATGTTATAAGATATTCAGTTAACACAAGATAACTACAAGAACAGTAAATCTGGGAAGCGGGTGTGGCTCAATGGATAGAGCCCCCGTTTACCATATGGGAGGCCCGGGTTCGCTTCCAGAGGCCTCCTTGTGAGGGCACGCAGGCCTGAGTGGTGCGGTGGGCTGATGCAGCAACCTCACGGCAGGAAGTGGGTGTGGCTCAATGGATAGAGCACCCGTTTA
>JAQZBX010096437.1:0-11804 GCA_029593785.1 Cabassous unicinctus
TGGGCTGGTCTGGGTTGGGAAGAACGGGATAAGCTGGGATGGGATGAGCTGGGCTGGGCTGGGTTGGGCTGGGATGAACAGGGCTAAACTGGGCTAGGCTGAGCTGGGCTGAGCTTGGTTGGGATGGGCTGGGAAGAACAGGGTTAAACTGGGATGGATTGGGCTGGGCTGGATTAGGCTGGCCTGGGATGAGCTGGGCCAGGCTGGGCTGGGTTGGGCTGTACTGGGCTAAACTAGCTGAGCTAGGCTGAGCTGGGCTGGGCTAAACTGGGCTGGCCTAAGTTGAGCGAGTGGGCTGACCTACAGTGAACAGAGTAGACTGAGATGGGGCAAGATAGACTGAGCTGGGCTGAGTCGGGCTGGGCTGGGCTGGCTGGGCTGAACTAAGCTGAGTTAAGCTGAACTGGGCTAAACTGGGCTAAGCTGAGCTGGAATGGGCTAAACTAGGTTGGAGAAAGTTAGGCTAGTGGAATGACTTACACTAGTAAGGTGGACTGAGATGGACCAGGATGGACTGGGCTGGGCTGGGCCAGGCTGGACAATGCTGAGCTGGGCTGAGCAGGGCTGAACTTGGCTGAGCTGAGCTGGGTTGGCCTGGGCTTAGCTGGACAAAGCTGAGCAGAGCTTGGCTGGATTAGGCTGGGCTAAGTGGACTGACTTACACTGAACAGGGGGACTGAGATGGACCAGGATGATCTGAGCTGGATTGGGTAGGGCTGAGCTTGGCTAAGCTGTGCTAAACTTGGCCAGGCTGAGCAGGGATGGGATAAACTTGGCCAGGCTGGGCTGGGCTGAGTAGGAATGGAATGAACTGGGCTAAACTGAGATGCGCTGAGCTGGGCTGCCCTTGGATGGTGCAGTAATCAGGGTTCCAGGGCTGAGCTGGACTGTACTGACCTGGGTGGGGTTACACTGAGCTGGACAGGGCTGAGCTCATCTGATCTAAGCTATACTGTCTAGAAATAGGTTTGCTGAGTGGACTGAGCTACACTGAGCTGGATAGACTGAGATGGACCAACATGAGCTTAACTGTGGTGAGCTGAATTGGGCATTGTGTGACTGATTTAGGCAGATCTGGGTTTAGCTGAACTGAACTCACCCTTCTGGGTTAGACTGAGCTCATCTGCCCTGGGGTGGGATGAGCTGGGCTGATCTAATCTGGATTGTATTGAGTTGGGCTACACGCCATTGAATGGAACTGTTTTGGGCTGGGAGAAGCTGGGCTCCACTTAGCTGAGCTCAGCTAGAGTAAGTAAGGTGGATTAAGGTAAGCTACCTTGGCTTTCCCTGGAACAGGCCTAACCAAATGGTAAGTGCTGTTCTGGCAGTCTGTGGTTGACCTGGGCCTGGTTAAACTGGGTGCTCTGAGCCAAAGTGATCTGGCTGAGTTAGGCTAGGCTGCATGGACTAAGCTGAGCTGAACTAAGTTTAGCTGAGCTGGATGGAATGTGCTAGGATGAACAGGGTAGAATGAAACAAGCTATCCTAGATTCAACTAGGTCAGGTTGGGTCAAGCTGGACTATCCCAAACAAGGCTTGTCTGGGCTGGACTAAGCTGAGCTGAGTTGAGCTGTATGAGGCTAGGCTAGACCAAGCAAGAATGTTCTGTGCTGAGCTTAGCTGACCTGAACTGAGGTGGGTTGAGCTGGGCTGAGCTAGACTGAGCTGAACTGAACTGAGCAGGGCTGAGTTCTATTCAACTGCAATAAAATGGGCTGAGTATCACTGGGTAACACTGAGGTGGGCTAAGGTGGGCCGAACTGGACTCAGTGAATGGACCTGAGCTTGAACAGTCCTAGCTGACCTTAATAGGGTTGAGCTGAGGTGGACAGGAATGAGCTCAGCTGGACAGGGCTGGGCCAAGCTGGGCTGGGCTGGACAGTACTAGGCTGTGCTGAGCTGCAATAGGCTAGGCTGGGCTGAGCTGGGCTGAGCTAGGCTGACCTGAGCTAAGCTGGGCAAGGTTAGGCTGGACTGTGCTGAGCTAGGCTGGGCAGTAATAGGCTGCAGTGGGCTAGGCTATACTCATTCAGACTAGTCTAAGTTAGGCTGAGCTGGGCAGGGCTGTGCTGGGCTGGGCTGCACTGGGCAGGGCCATGCTGGGTTAGGCTTGGCTAGGCTGCAATAGAATTGGCTAAGTTGACTGGTGTCTTGGCTATCCTGAGACAAAGTGATCTGGACTGTACCCAGCTGGAATAGATGAAGCTGGGCCAGAGTGTTCTGGACTGGACAGAGTTGAGCAGGAAGGACAGAGCTGTTCTGGGCCAGGGACTATGATATTTTTATAGCTTAGAAGAGATATCAAGACAAAACTGACCTAGAAAGTAGGGTTAGGGGTAGTGGTTGTGACTGTGATAGGGGATGCCAAGTCCAGAAGAGGGGGAACGCATATGTGCAAGCAACTTCTTGCAAGGATGCTGTATTAGTCAGCAAAAGGGATACTGATGCAAAGTACCAGAAATCTTTTGGTCCTTATAAAGGGTATTTATTTGGGGTAGAAGCTTACAGTCACAAGGCCCTAGAGTCCAACTCAAGGTACCATAAAAGGTACATGCTCACCCAAAGTCTTTTGCCATGTGTTGAAGCAAAATGGTGGGTGATGTCTCTGAGGGTTCAGCCTTCCTTCTTCCTCCTAGGGCTCTGTGGTCCCAGCTTCTTCTGATCTCAGCTGTAAGCTGGCATAAGGCTTGTCTCTCTCCCCAGGGCTCAGTTTTTTCTGGGTTCAGCTGCTCTGCTCTCTTCACAAAGTCAACTGTAGACTATCAGGCTCATGTCTCTTCCTGAGACCACTGCCATGTTTAATGGAGCTGTCTTTCTTCCTCTGTGTTCTTCTCAATGTGTATCTACTAATATGTGAGAGTCTGTTTTATCAGCCCATCAAGGGGGCTGGGACACAATGCTGAGATGTACTCTAATGACGTGGTTGAATCAAGCACTAATCTTAACATAATTTAATCAGACATCTCAGCTGAATCTAATACAATTAAAGGGTTATCACACCCAGAGGAACAGGCCAGTTTACAAACATAATCTAATGGGCTTTTCATCCTCTGGCCATCAGGATTGAGTCTTCCTCACCAGGACAGGCCTATAATTAGGCTCCCTAGGAGATCAGCAGGGAGCATAGAGACTCTTGGAGACTTGGTTGGTCAAGTGAGGGGTGATATCAAGGGGCCAAGCAAGGCCAGAAAACTGAGTTGTTGAATCCCAGGACTTCAGGGAGCAGGGGCCCCTGAGCAGGTAGCAGACATCTGGCCTGTGGGGAGCCCTAGATGGACTTTGAGGTGGGGGCAGAGGGGATAGCCTGATGATTCCTGGGGGCTCTCTGGGTCTATGGGAGGTCTATGGCTGGGGAGTAGAGGGGACAGTCTAGTAATGTCTGGGGTTCTCGGGCCCCAATGGATGGAGGGGGCATTCATGGTCTCTGAGCCTTCTCTTCTGTCCCTCAAGGAGAAGAACCCCATGATCTAGCCATTCAGGGCTAAGGATGAGCTACGTTCCTGAGGCTGAAAGTAGTGACTGCTGAGATATAGCTTCTAGTGACTGTACAGTGGGGAAATCAGATGGTAGGCTGACTTGGGGCTTGTAGAGGGAGAGAAGTCACATAATAAGGGAAGGGTCTGAAGTGAGCCTGGGCTGCCTGAACCTCCAGGCTGGAGCATACCCCAGGGCTTCAGTCCCTTCTACCACATCAGAGCTCCTGCCCCACAGACCACCCCTCCCAGACCACCCAGGAGGCTGGGGATGGAAAGCTCCAGGTCAGACCATTTGGTTATCTTGGGGCCTGATGGGGTGACAGCAGGGATTGACTGTCTCAAGTCAGTACTGACTGTGGCCTCCTCCTTGCAGTCTCCAACAAGAAACCCGATGTCTACCCCTTGGTGAGTTGCAGCAAGATAATCACTACCCCGAACATGACGCTGGGCTGCCTGGTGATGGACTACTTCCCAGAGCCAGTGGCTGTGACCTGGGACACAGATTCTCTAACCAATAGTGCTGTGAATTTCCCCTCTGCCCACCAAACAACTTCCAGCCTCTACACCACTGTTAGCCAAGTGACTGTCCCGGCTGAGTGGGCCAAACAGAAGTTCACCTGCAGCGTGGTCCACACTCCATCCAATACCAGCATCAACAAGTCCATCAATGGTGAGCATGGGCTGGGTACTCTGTGACTAGAGCAAGAGGGATTGCAATTAGAAGAGGAAGAACATCAAAGAAGTGACAGGCTGAGACCAAGAGGGTCCCCAGACCTTGTCCCAACAGAGAGCAGGAGATGAGGGGCCTTCCCTTGTGGAGGCAGGGGTCAGATGGGCTGGGAGGAGAGGACATGGGCATGGACACAGAGCTCAGCAAGGTCAAACAACACTCCTATCTGTAGGCACTCACACCCTGCCCATCTCTGCCTCTAGAGAATCCTGTGAATTTTGCTCTGCCCACTGTGAAGCTCTACCACTCATCCTGTGACCCCCAAAGAGGCACCCACTCCACTATCCACCTCCTGTGCCTCATCTCTAGCTATACTCCAGGCAACATTAGTGTCACCTGGCTGGTGGATGGGCAGAAGAAAAATGATCTGTCCTCTCAAGATGCCCCAGCCAAGCAGGAGGGCAAGCTGGCCTCCATGCACAGTGAGCTCAACATCACCCAGGAACAATGGATGTCTGAAAAAACCTACACTTGCAAGGTCACCTATGAAGGCCTTAACTTTGAAGCGAGTGCCAGGAAGTGCTCAGGTATGGGCCTCACCCACCCTGACATGCGGTGGGGGAGCAGGGGTGAGGTTAGGAATGAGGCTGTCCTCCCACACATGCCCTATCCCATTCTACAGATTCCGAACCCCAAGGGGTGAGCACCTACCTCAGCACCCCCAGCCCCATAGACCTGTATGTCAAAAAGTCACCCAAGATCACCTGCCTGGTGGTGGACCTGGCCAGCAGCAACCAGTTGAAACTGACCTGGTCCCGGGAAAGCAAGAAACCTGTGTACCCGGGCCCACTCGACAGCAAGAAGCAGTACAATGGGACGTTCACTGCCACATCCACCCTGCCAGTAGATGTTACTGACTGGATCGAGGGTGAGACCTACTGGTGCACAGTGACCCACCCTGATCTGCCGAAGCCCATCATGAAGTCCATCTCCAAGGCCCAAGGTGAGTCCAAAGAGGGTGGGGAGGTGGGCAACACTGGGGTGATCTGGGGGGCAGCCAGAGCAGGGGCTGACCCATGCCTCCATGCCCACAGGCAAGCGCATCCCACCAGAGGTCTATGTGTTCCGGCCACCTGAGGAGGAGAAAGACAAGGACAAGGTCACCTTGATCTGCTTGGTCCAGAACTTCTTTCCTGCGGACATCCATGTGCAGTGGCTGCAGAACGAGGTGTTCCTCAACGAGGACCAGTACAGCACCACAGGCCCCTACAAGGCCCCTGGTCCCGCTTTCTTCGTCTTCAGCCGCCTGCAGGCTAGCAGGGCAGCCTGGGAGCAGCAAGACACATTCTACTGCTACGTGGTACATGAGGCACTTTCAGAATCCAGGATCCTCAAGAAACCGGTGTCGAAAGGCCTCGGTAAATGATGTCTTCCCACCCACCTGCCAGCCCCTTCCCTCCCCACTCCACCATCCAGCTTGGTCAGGGACCAGAGGATGGCTGGACGTCTGTCTACTCTGAAACTGCACTGGGAAGGCCCCCAATAAACACTCCAGAGCCTGCTTGGAGCCTTGGGCATGCCCATTTTTGTGGGACAGGATAGGGGCTGTGCTGAGCCCCTGAGAGTTGGACAAAGGGTCCTCCAAGATAGGGAGGTGGGAGGAGGCTGGCCTGAGCAGGGTCAAAGCATGGCCTGCCATCCGTGTGTCATGGGTATTTGTGAATGCCAAGTTCCAGAGTTGGGAAGGGGGGTCCAAGCACAGACACCCTGGACCCTCTTCACCCTACTCTGGATCCTGCCAGCACAGAGAAGTCCAAGAGGCCAGAGTAGGGGTGGTTCTCAGGGGAGCATCCAGGAGGCCCTGGACCAACCCCTGTATCACCCCACTCTCCCAGAGGCCTCAGTGGCCTTTACACCCAGCTGCTGACCAGCTGTTGCCCCTCCTGGCCCAGACAAGTCCCTGTACCCACAGCAGCTTCATCAGGCCTAGATGGGCACTTTTGGGTCCTCTGGGTGGAGAAACAGACCGAGGCAGCCCCATCCATGGGTCGTAATGTGCCTCTGCCCCCTACCTTTGCCCACAGCCCACATCCTATGTGCATAGCAGAGAAGGGCAGACTCCACCTGGTAGAAGGCACAGGTATACCTGAGGTTCTGGTCATCACCCAATGACCCTGCCTAACTGCCCAGGCCTCACTTCAACCCCAAATGATCCTGAAGGACACACACAGGCATGGGTGCTGCATGTGGCCACGCCCACTGTAAAAGTGTTCATGCACAGGCACCAAAACTGCACACTCAAATTGTGCTTGCATCCTCACTCACACACATACATACCACACCCACACCCTCCACGCAGCTCCCAACGATGGCATGCTTGGCACAGGTGCAACACGGCACCCACATGCTGACACACGCCTTGTTCTTGGCCCCACTCCTGCCTCCTGTGGCCCCTCACCCAGGCCCTCCATGCCTCATCTGGGCACCAGCTCTCTGCAAGAGAAACCAGATCCACAGCAGACCTGAGAGGCCTCACACCCAGGATATGAGCCCAAGGGCCTCCCCACCAGCCTTCCCCTCCCTGAACAGACACCACACACACACAGAGGCACATACACACATGGACACACAGACACACACTCACACACATGCACACACTAAGTACACACACATGCATAAGCACACACTGCATATATGTGGATACATTCATAAGCATGTACACACCATGCACAAGTGTACGCACAGACATGTGCACAGATACCCACATGCGCAGCGTGGGCTCCATTCCACTTTCTTTCTAAATGGGTTTGTTGGGGTGTTGAGGGTGTGAGCAGGCTGCGGGGTTCATCCCAGTCCTGGAGGCCGAAGGGATCAGAGCCACGTCCACCCCCACCACATACACACACACCAAATACCAAGTCTGCTGCACCTCCGGCACACCAGCGCCAGACACGCCCATCACGTATGCACAGCAGAGCACACAGCACACACAAGCACAGGCTTCTGTGACTCTTACAGATGCCCTGCCCACACTCTGAACCACACATGCCAAACAATCCCAGGCACTCCTGCTGGGACTCGACCATGCACTCCCCGCGGGAACCTGCCGGGTCCCCAGCACCTGTGCCTACATTCATACCCTTGCTCCTGAGCGGAGACCTACCGGGACTCTGCTCTCAGCCCCACCCCTCCTGGCTCTGTGCCCCTGCTGCCATGCTAGGGGAGGCAGAGAGGAGGACCTTGACCTAGGGTGGGGGAAATCAGAGAGAGGAGTGAGTGGGCCCAGGGGATCTGACCAGACACCACAGGGCCCGGGCAGGCAGGAGCCAAGGGGCCAAGCCCTGGTTTGCAGGAGGTGGAGAGGCGGGCTCACAGGCTGCTCTGGGCTTACGCACACCTGGTGGCCTGGTCCAGTGTCCACATGGCCACTGAGATGCATGTTCCTTCAGTCCAGCTTCAGTATCCCTCATACAGAAGCAGGTCCAGGCCCCAGAGTCTGCATCCTGAGTCCCGTGAGTGGGCTGGGGAGCTCAGACTCTCTCTGGAAAGTGGCAGTACCAGGGGGCTTCCAAGCTAGGGAAGCTGGTCCATGTAAGACCCCCATGGCTGGTGGGGAGTGGGATGGAGGTAGGCACTGGGGTAAGGCCGAGGCTAAGATGGGCAAGTGGGCAGGGGGAGCTGCTGGGAGGCCTGCCCAGGTGGCAGGATCCAAGCCAGTTGGGGCATCCTGGG
Organism: Cabassous unicinctus; assembly: GCA_029593785.1. Taxonomy (NCBI): domain Eukaryota; kingdom Metazoa; phylum Chordata; class Mammalia; order Cingulata; family Chlamyphoridae; genus Cabassous; species Cabassous unicinctus. The sequence continues at coordinate 7,879 of JAQZBX010096437.1, forward strand.
GGACAATTTTCAAGGGGGTAGTTGAGGGGGAATTGATTTAGCCTTGATCTGAGGGGCCTGGAGACTGAGTAGAAGTGACAAGCTATGGGAGAGAAGCCAAAAGAAATGGAGGGAGAGAAAATGTTGGCACCTTGGGGGACGGGGTCAGAGGAGAGAGAAGTCAGAAGAGGCCAGTGTGGCCTCTGCTCCCAGCACCCAGGTTGGGGAGTGGACAGGAGAAAGCAGAAGATGAAGCTTGCTGCCCCAAGCTGCCTGCTGAGTCTAGGACTATGATTCCCAACCCTCCAAGGCTGGACGGTGGCTCAAGATGGCTGCTCTTGACCTCTTGGACCCTGCCCTACCAGTGTATCAGGAACCCATGGCTGCCAGATCCCAATTCTCTTCACTTCCTAAGGGTGGCAGCTATCCTTCCCGCAAGGCTGGGGAAGGGCTGACCTGCCCATCCATCTGTCCCCAGAGCTGGACCTTTGGGACCTGTTCACCGAGGAGCGGGAGAGTGAGGAGCTGGATGGGCTGTGGACCAGCACTTATATCTTCATCACCCTCTTCCTGCTCAGCGTGAGCTACAGCGCCGCTGTCACCCTCATCAAGGTGGGTCCCAGACCCCCTTCACTGCCCTCTCCTTCCCAGGGCCAGGTTGGGTGGAAGTCAGGCAAAGGCCCGACAGAGGGGAAGGCAAGAATCTAACAGGGGTTCAGTCTGAGCAGGGAGAAGTCCACCCTCAAACACACCCCCTTGCCTGCAGGTGAAGTGGGTCTTCTCGGCCATGCAGCACGGGAGGCCCCAGACCTTTCACGACTACAAGAACATGAGCCACGAGGTGGTGTAGACCCCGGAGACCCAGCCCAAAGGCGTGGACCAGGCTTAGCAGGTGCTCGAAGCAGGCCCCACTCTCTCCATGTCTGAGCCTGGCTCAGACCCCCTAAGGCTGCCTGTTCTGCACTGGCTGGGAGAAGGAGAGAGAAGGAGCAGATAAACCCCCAGAGAGAACAGGGTAGGGGGCAATGAACCTACCATGAGCTAACAACCTGCACACAGGAGTCAGGGTAGCCCTCAACTCATGGTTCAAGGCATCCGATGGGACCCATCAATACGACTCTTGCTGTCACTCCCCACTCACTTTGGACAAGCCCCAGAATAGCTTCTGTACCTACCACAAAGGGACCTGAACTGGAGGGAGGTGGCTGACCACCCTGGGCTCATCTTAGGCCCCTGCAGATCAGGGTCAACCTTGTTCTCACTGAATAATCACATAAATAAACACAAGACCACAGAACCCATTGCCTACCTTATTGCCCAGAGGACAGCCAGAGGCTAAGACTAGTCCAGAGATGAGTCCAGCCCAGAGTTCCAGCCCAGAGTTTAGGTCCAGCCCAGAGCATGAGTCCAGCCCAGAGCTCAGGTCCAGGCCAGAGTCAAAGTCCAGCCCAGACTGTAGGTGCAGCCCAGAGCCTGAGTCCAGCCCAGAGCTTGAGTCCAGCCCAGAGTTCCAGTCCAAAGTTTAGGTCCAGCCCAGAGCCTGATTCTAGCCCAGAGTCAAAGTCCAGCCCAGAGTATAGGTCCAGCCCAGAGCCTGAGTCCAGCCCAGAATCCTAGTCCAGCCCAGAACCTGAGTCTAGCCATGCTCTGAGTCCAGCCCAGAGTCCAAGTCCATCCCAGAGTTCAGGTCCAGCCCAGAACCTGAGTCCAGCCCAGAGTTCAAGTCGAGCCCAGAGCCTGAGTCCAGCCCAGAATCTGAGTCCAGCCCAGAGCTTGAGTCCAGCCCATTGTCTGAGGCCAGCCCAGAATCCAAGTCCAGCCCAAAGCCTGAGTCTAGTCTAGGGTCCAAGTCTAGCCCAGAGCCTGAGTCCAGGCCAGAATCCAACTCCAGCCCAGAGTTTAGGTCCAGCTCATAGTCTTAGTCCAGCCCAGAGCCTGAATCCAGCCCAGAGTCCAAGTCTAACCCAAAGCCTTAGTCTAGCCAGAGCCTGAGTCTAACCTAGAGTCCAAGTCTAGCCCAGAGCCTGAGTCTATCCCAGAGCTTGAGTCCAGACCAGATCCCAAGTCCAGCCAACAATTCAAGTCCAGTCCAGAGTTCAGAGCCAAACAGAGCCCACTGCTGAGACCCCAGCCCAGGAATCAGAGTCCAGCCCAATGGAAAAAGAATTTCCAACATTCACACAGCAACCAATGCAGCCCAGCAGCTTCCCAGTGCTGGCCAACATGGCCTCACCCAACCTCTCCCATGACTTTGGCATTTCTGTTTTCTTCTGTTTGGGTTTCTTAGTAAAGTTCCTTTCCACAAATCCCATGCTGCCTGAGTGTGCTTTGGGAAGGTATATGTGGCCCTGGGGTGGGCAGCAGGAGGCAGCCCCCAAGGGCATGGATGAGCAGCCAGAGGGAAAGAAGTGAGGAGGTAGGAGAAAACAACTGGCAGCTCCCACACTTGAGGTACCTCCTTGGAGACCATCCCTTCAACACCTCCAGAGGCACCCCCAGCTAAGCCCCCATATCCTACCTGGTCCTCTGGAAAGGTCTCCAGTGCAGACTTACTCCCTCTTCTCAGTCTTAAGTAGAAGCAACAACTCCAATTCCCAAGAAGCAAAACCAGAAAGGACTAGCCCCTTTTTCAGTTCAGGAGACCACAAGAACTCAGCTGCACTCACGAAGACTGGGTCTACCGCTCGGCCTCCCCAGGAACACTGACCACCCACCCCAGTCCACCCACCTGAGCACAGACAGACAGACCAAGACCCTAGGCCCAGACCCACCAGCCAGCCCCAGACATTCTGGAAGCTTCCAGCCTCACATGCCCCAATGAACTGAGCAGTGATACACATGCAAAGAACTGTCTGGGCTGGGTGCTAAGTCCTCGGCAAAGGCTGAAGCTGGGTGGAAGTCTAATGAGTTGGGAAGTCAGGAACCACAAGCATTGGTGGGCCAGCTGGCAAACCAAAGGGATGGTGGGCCACAAGGATGTGCCCCAGGTCCAAGCCTCACCTCCTGTCTTAACACTTCCTGAGGATAAAGAGGCTGTTTTCCTGTTGGTAGAAAACCCGCCTACTAGGGTGTCGATAGAATTAAATTAGAATGCAGGGAGAATACATGCAACACTCATGAAAAACGGCAGGATGCTCTCATGAGCAAAGAATTCTCAGGAACCAATAAAAAAGAAAGAAAAATGAGCAATGGGTTCTTCACAGAAAGGAAAAACCAACTGCCAATAATTTGAAAAGTTATAATAACAAGGAAACTAGGGGTTGAGGGCTGGCCCTTCTCAGCCCTGTTTGAGGGTATGTGAATATTTAAGACCATTTTTTCAGAGCACAGTGGCCACATTCTCGGCACATAAATGCCTAAACCCTTTTTACTGGAGATTCTACTTGTGACAAGTGGACCTAGAGGGAAACAGGCATGAGAGGCCCCCAGTCCAACATCACACAGGCTCTGACATGGAAGTAACATTACACTGAGCTCAGACAGTGTCCAGGCTGTCCAAGGGACTTGACCAGCGCACCCAGTCCTCCCAGGTCCTGACCTTCCTGGCTAAATGAGGCCAACCTCTCCAGGCTGGGAGCTGCCAGGGACACAGGGGGTAACGGTTAGGAGTGACAGCTTGCCTTTTGGATGTATCCAATCTAGGACTAGGCAGTGTTGAAGTTTGCCCTGTAGCAAAGGAATATGATCTAAATAAAATATCAGAGGAGTAATGGAGCCATTCAGGACAAGACAAAGGTCACAGCCACTTTTTTTTTTATGGTGGGTAAAAATCAAATTTTCACAATACATACCAATATTTGTAAAATGATATATAAATATATATGCATATATGTGCATTTGCTTACATAAATGTTATTTTTTAAATATATATATATATTTTAAAAGGTGCTTAGATTACCTAAATATTACACAGAAATTACAGGGATTCCCATGTTCTCCACCTCCCA
>JAQZBX010096438.1:0-11804 GCA_029593785.1 Cabassous unicinctus
TCAATGGCACAATCCAAGAAATCAAAAAAACGCTGGATTCACATAACAGCAAATTTGAAAGGCAGAAGAAAGAATTAGTGATGTGGAAGACAGTGTATCTGAAATAAAAAAGATAGTAGAACAGATAGATAAAAAGAGAGAAAAAAAATCCAGCAGGGACTTAGGGATTTAACCAACAACACAAAATGCAAACATACGTATTATAGGCATCACAGAAGGAGAAAAGAAGGAAAAGGGAACAGAAGGAGTGTTGAAGGAAATAATGGCTGAAAACTTCCCAATCCTATTGAGGGAGATGGATGTACATGTCCAAGAAGCACAGTGCACCCCAAACAGTATAAATCCCAACAGGCCAACTCCAAGACATATACTTGTCAAAATGTCCAATGCTCAAGACAAAGATAAAATACTCAAGGCAGCAAGAGAAAAGTGAACCATCACATACTAGGGAAGCACAATAAGATTAAGTGCTGATTTCTCATCTGAAACCATGGAGGCAAGAAGACAGTGATATGACATAGTCAAAGTACTAAAAGAAAAAAACTTCCAGCCATGAATTCTCTATCCAGCAAAACTGGCATTCAAAAATGATGGAGAGTTCAAAATATTCATAGATAAACAGAAATTAAGAGAGTACGCCAACAAGAAACCTGCACTTCAAGAAATACTAAAGGAAGTTCTACAAGTTGAAAGGAAAAAACAGGGGAGAGAGAGTTGGAGGAGAGTGTAAGAACAACTAAAAAGACAAAAAGAGAAATAAAAACAACATATGACATTCATAAACCCAAAAGAAAATATGGCTGATGTAAGAAATTAGTTGAGAGTAATAATACTGAATGTTAATGGATTAAATTCAACAGTCAAGAGACACAGATTGGCAGAATGGATAAGGAAATATGATCCATCTACATGCTGTCTACAAGAAATCCACCTTCACCCCAAGGATTCAAGGAGGCTGAAAGTGAATGGCTGGAAAACAATTTTATAAGCAAACAATAACCAAAAAAGGGCAGAAGTAGCCATCCTAATATCAGACAAAATAGACTTTAAATAGCAAAGCTATTATAAGACTCAAAGATGAACACTATATATTAGTAAAAGGGGTAATCTCTCAAGAAGAGAGAACAATCATAAACATTTAGGCACCTAATCAGGGTGCTTCAAAATACATGAGGCAAACTCTGGAAAAACTACGTGGAGAAATAAATGCCTCTACAATTATAGTGGGGGACTTTTATAACCCATTATATCACCATTAGACAGAACATCTAGACAGAGAATCAATAAAGAAACAAAGACTCTTAATACATTAGAGGACCTGGACCTAATAGACATATACAGAACACTATACAAAATACAGCAGGATATACATTATTCTCGAGTGCACATGGATCATACTCCAAGACAGACCACATGTTAGGCTAGAGAACAACTCTCAATGAATTCAGAAAGATTGAGATTATACAAACTAATTTCTCTGATGACAATGGAATGAAATTGGAAATCACTAAGGGCCAGAAAACCAGATTAGGCACAAAGATATGGAAGTTAAACAACATACTCTTAGACAAACAGTGGTCAAGGAGGAAATCTCAAAAGAAATCAGTAACTGCCATGAAACTAATGAAAATGACAGCACAACATATCAAAACCTATGGGATGCAACAAAAGCTGTCCTGAGAGGGAAGTTCATAGCCATAAACACATATATTAAAAAAGAAGAGCTAAAATTGAAGACCTAACTGCACACCTGTTGGAATTGGAAAAACAACAAACTAAACCTAAACGAAGTAGAAAGAAGGAAATAACAAAGATTAGAGCAGAACTAAATGAAATAGAGAATAAGAAAGCACTAGAAAAGATAAACAAAACCAAAAGCTGGTTCTTTGAGAAGATCAATAAAATTGACACACCCTTAGCCAGACTAACAAAGAAAAAGAGAGAGCAGATGCAAATACACAAAATAAAGAACGAGGAAGGGGATATCACTACTGACCCCACAGAAATAAAGAGTATCATAGAGGATACTTTGAAAAATTATATGCCAGCAAGAATAAGAATTTAGAGGAAACAGACAAATTCCTAGAAACTCACAAACAGCCTTCATTGACGAAAGAAGAAATTGATGAACTCAACAGTCCAATTACAAGTAAAGAGATAGACTCAGTCATCAAAAGCCTCCCAACTAAGAAGAGCCCAGGACCAGATGGCTTCACAGCTGAATTCTACCAAACATTCCAGAAAGAGCTAACACCAATCCTGCTTAAGCGCTTCCAAAAAATAGAAGTAGAAGGAATATTGCCTAACTCATTCTACGATGCCAACATTACCCTAATACCAAAACCAAACAAAGATACCACAAGAATGGAAAATTACAGACCAATTTCTCTAATGAACCTAGATGCTAAAATCCTCAACAAAATACTTGCTAATCGCATTCAACAACATATCAAAAGAATTATACACCATGACCAAGTGGGTTTCATCCCAGGTATGCAAGGATGGTTCAACATAAGAAAATCAATCAATGTAATACACCATATAAACAGATTGAAAGAAAAAAATCACATGATCATCTCTATAGATGCAGAAAAAGCATTCGACAAAATACAGCATCCTTTCCTGATAAAAACACTGCAAAAGATAAGAATAGAAGGAAACTTTCTGAACATGATAAAGGGTATATATGAAAAACCCAAAGCTAACATCATCTTCAATGGTGAAATCCTAAAAGCCTTCCCTCCGAGATCGGGAACAAGACAAGGATGCCCACTGTCACCACTCCTATTTAGCACTGTCTTAGAAGTACTTGCTCGAGCACTGAGGCAAGAAAAAGATATAAAAGGCATCCAAATTGAAAAAGAAGTAAAAATTTAATTATTTACAGATAACATGATCTATACGTAGAAAGCCCTGAGAAATCTACAACAAAGCTTCTAGAACTTGTAAAGGAGTTCAGTAACATCACAGGCTATAAGATCAATGCTCAAAAATCAGTAGCATTTCTGTACACCAATAATGAGCAATCCGAGGAGGAAATAAATAAAAAAAATACCATTTACAATAGTAACTAAAAGAATAAAATACCTAGGAATAAATTTAACTAAAGATGTAAAGGACTTATATACAGAAAACTACACAACACTGTTAAAGGAAATTAAAGAAGACTTAAATAAGTGGAAGAATATTCCCTGTTCATGGATAGGAAGACTAAACATTATCAAGATGTCTATGCTACCCAAACTAATCTACAGATTTAATGCAATCCCAATAAAAATCAACACTGTATTTTTTAAGGAACTGGAAAAACTAACTACAAAATATATTTGGAATGGTAAGAGGCCCGAATCACCAAAGATATATTGAAAAAGAAAAATGAAGTTGGATGTATCACACTACCTGACTTTAAAACATACTACAAAGCTACAGTGGTCAAAACTGAATGGTATTGGCACAAGGATAGACATATTGACCAATGGAACTGAATTGAGAGTTCTGATATAAATTCTCACATATACAGTCATCTAATATTTGACAAGGCTACCAAGCCAGTTCGGAGAGAATGGCCTCTTCAACAAGTGGTGCTTGGAGAACTGTATATCCATATCCAAAAGAATGAGAGAGGAACACCATCTCACACCTTATACAAAAATCAACTCAAGATGGATCAAAGATCTAAATATAAGAGCCAAGACCATAAAGACCTTGGAAGATAATGTAGGGAAGCATCTACAGGACCTTGTAATAGGAAATGGTTTTATGAACTTCACACCCAAAGCATGAGCAGCAAAAGAAAAAATAGATAAATGGGATCTCCAAAATTAAAAACTTCTGCACCTCAAAGGATGTTATCAAGAAAATAAAAAGGCAACCTACCCAATGGGAGAAAATATTTGGCGACCATATATCTGATAGGAGCCCAATATCCTGCATATATAAAGAAATCCTACACCTCGAAAATAAAAAGACAAACAACCCATTTAAAAAATGGGCAAGTGACCTGAAAAGACACTTCTCCAATTAAGAAATACAGATGGCTAAAAAGCACATGAAAAAATGCTCGACATTGCTAGCTATTAGGGAAATGCAAATCAAAACTACAATGAGATACCATTTTACACCCATTAGAATGGCGGCTATTAAAAAAATCAGCAGACTATAAGAGTTGGAGAGGATGTGGAGGAATGGGAACCCTCATCCACTGCTGGTGGGATTGTGGAATGGTCCAGCCACTGTGGAGGACAGTTTGGCAGTTCCTCAAAAAACTAACTATAGATCTTCTGTATGATCCAGCGATTCCACTGCTGGGTAAATACCCAGAAGAATTGAAAGCAAAGACACAAACAGATATATGCACACCAATGTTCATAGCGGCATTGTTCACTATTGCCAAAAGGTGAAATCAACCCCAGTGCCCCTCAATAGGAGAATGGATAAACAAAATGTGGCATATACATACAATGGAATATTACTCAGCTGTAAGAATGAATAAAGTACTAACACACGGAATAACATGGATGAATCTTGAATACCTTATGCAAGCCAGGCATTGAAGGATGAACAGTACATGACCTCACTGATATGAATTAAGGAAATTGAGCAGTCTCCGAGAACCAATGACTGAAAGATTTACAAGAAATAGAAATAGAAGAGAAAGTGTGAGCCATCACCCATACGGACATAATCTATGGTAAAGTGATAGAGTGTAGTTGCGTATTGAAGGGATAGGACAGGTGGGTAGTGATATTATTGTGTTTGGTGGTACAGGGTTGACAAGTGGGTAGATTGGGAAGGGTGGTTTAGAATACCCAGTATACTGGGGGGAGAGATGGGAGAGGGACCAGGTGAATACTTGGGATTTGTGGGTATGAGGTTGAAAGTGCAGAGGTGGGAATGCTCTTATGGCAATATGACAAGGAAATGTCACTGGTTTAGGGTGTTGGTTGGGGGGGCATTCAGGACAGGGTGCATCTGGAGCAGGCTTCTAGGGAGTGTGTGAGTGTTCATCCTGTCATAATGTGTTTTATCAGTGGGTGGAGACCCACAAAATGAGTGGGAAGGAGGACTCCCATCTTTGGGAGGACCAATTCACCCAGAAACAGACAGGTGGGCATCTCTTATGAGCAAAGGCAGTTCCTAATAGGGGAGAACAAACCAGCGTGTCAAGACCTTTTGTTGCATGTAACTATGAATCTTGTCATCCAATGAGTCAAGCCAGGTGGTTGTCATGGGCCCCAGGGGGATGGGGGAGGGAGGAACAGAATAGATCAAACAGGGGGTATTTAGTGGTCAGGAGAAATGTTTTTCATTACCTTACAGTGATGGACACAGGACATGGTAAATATCATCAAAATTTATTAAATTGTACGGTCTAAAATGTAAACCATACTGTAAACGATTGACAATGTTTAGTAGCTATGTTTTACTATCTGTATAACAATTATAACAATGCTACCACCCACATACAAAAAGGTTTTAATATGGGGTGAGGAAAGGGGGAGGAGGTTGAGTATATGAGAGTCTCTTGTATTCTCTGTGTGACTTTGCTGTGACCTAAAACTTCTTTGAAAATTACATGAAAAATTGGGAGACACTGGGGAGTGAGGGGGGAAGGGGCCATGGTACAGACTGGAAACCCAGTATTGATAAAAGGAAAAATGTCAAAAAAACTTTTTAAAAAAAATTCTTTTGTTTTTTCCCATTTTTTGAATATCCCAATCCTTTAATTTAATTTTATTTTTAGTGGTTTTTTAAGTTTCCATGTATTTTATCTCTTACATTTAAACTTATCATTATTATTTCATTTTCCTATTAATCGTATTTGGCTATTATATGGGCTTCATCTTTAAAGAAGCTTTGGATCACAGAAAGGTTACAATGGGGGCAGGAGAAGATTGTTGGTGGGGGGGTGTCAGGTATGGGGGTTTCATGGGAGGAAGCTCACCTGAACATACATAAAAGGTATATAAAATTGTTCAAATGATCATGGGGTGGGGCATGGTCACAGTGGGTGGAGAATCACTCAATAAATGAGAGAATATTGAATTTTCAGCCTGGAGACCTCTGCCACATTCTCCAAGGGAGCAGCAACAGTCTCCCAAGTACAGGGGCAGTGTCTGGCTAAGGATGATCCACTGATGGGTTCTTGTTATTGATGACTAGCCTTACGAGTCTTTGCTCTCGAAATTGAAACTTAGCCTATTGTTATGGGGTGCCTAAGGGTTGCCTCCTGTGAGCCTCCTTGTTGCTCAAATGTGGCCTCTCTCTAAGATAAACTCAGCATACGAATGCATTACCTTCCTCCCAGTGTGGGACATGACTCCCGGAGATAAGCCTCCCTGGCAACAAGGGATTATTATCAAGTGCCAACTGGCAATATGACTGGAAAAAGACCTTGAATAAAATGGGGAGAAGTTAAAGACAAATGAGTTCATATGGCTAAGAGACTTCAAAATGAGTCAGTAGGTCATCCCAGAGGTAACGCTTACACACACCTCAGTAGGATCTCAGAAAACACCAAAGTGGATATCACCCCAAATAGAGGGACTCCTGAGGGCTCTGGAGACACCCAGATCCTATATAAGGGGGGATAGCTCCAGAGATTGATGCCTTATCAGAGGGCTCTACTTTGGAATCTGAGCTCCTGAAAGTGAGAGTTGGATCTAAATAAGTCCTCCCTGCATATGGTCCATCAGTCCCTTCTATTCAAACCTATATGTGGTGCTGGAGTTTGTAGGTGTACTTCCAGAAACTGGAGCCTTTGGCCTTCCCATGTGCCAGCTGGCCCTGGAATCTTGGTGGAGCTGCAACTCCTACTCTACAGCTCAATGGACTCACCCAAGACACCTGGTGGGGAGATGATGATGGACAACGGCCATCCCAGGGAATGGAGAGAGTCTGCAGCTGCAGGTAGGATAATCTCATCCATCTCATCCATGGGATATAAACCCCCTCTCACTTGGAGGTGGAATGGACATCACCATCCCAGACTCCTCAGGATTGGGGGAAGAGCTATGGACTAGAGTGGACTTACCGGTATTCTGTTATAGACATATTGTGATTCAAGCAACGGAAGAAATTACAACATTAATGTGGAGACAGTGGCCACTGGACGCTTTGGGGGCAGGGAGAGGGAAAAGCAGTTGTAATACAGAGACTTTTTTGGGACTTGGGGATTATCCTGAGTGGCATTACAATGACAGATATAGGCCATTTTACATCAGCATATAACATGCAGAACTGTGTGGGAGAGAGTGTGGTCTACAATGTGAACTATGGTCCATGCTTAGTGGCAAAGCCCCAGGACGTGTATATCCATTGCAGGTGATGTGCCACACTAATGAAAGATGTTTATGTAGGAGGTTGTGGGAGGTGTGGGAGGTGGGGCATATGGGAATCCCTATAATTTTTGTGTAACATTTATGTAATCTAAGCATCTTTTAAAAAATAAAAAAAGTTGATGTGAAAAAAAAAAGTATTGGCTTTGGGGGAAGACTCGTATTTTGGAAAGACTAGAGGTGAGGTCTTGGAAAGGCAGCTGGAAATATGGGATGCAGACTCAGTAGAGGGCTTAGGTCAGGAGGGCCACTTTCCAGCCCATCTCCCATCTCTCTCGCCTCTCAGCTTGGTCCCAGTGAAACTTGTTGTCCCAGGAGAAGTATCAACAGCACTCCCTTTCACTCTCCAAGGTGTCCCCATCTGGACCTTAAATTATGCGTTGGTTCTATCATCACTTCTCTACCCAGCGACAGGGGCCTCGGTACCTAGCATAGCACACTGTGCATAGGAGATGGGCAACCGATAGTTTTTGAAAGAATGAATAGTAGGTCTTCAGGAATATTTGTTGAGTTAAAATTGAACGGATCTGTTACTACATACAGGTGGATAAACTTCATGGATGAAAGTGACTGGCAATCATAACATTTGGCCAGTACCCTTGGCCTGGAGTGATTTTAAAAGACGTCCAGGAGGAACATGTACAGCATATAGAGAAAACATCCATTCAGTTGCTTTGAGTATGTTACAGCACTTTGGTCCCTAAGTGCATTTGTTGTAGCATCATTTTTAAAATGAATTGCTTTCTTTACTATCTTAGATTGAAGAAAGTAAAGCGTTAATTTTATAGCTTGTAGCTTTATTAATATTTCATATTCAATATGTTTATAATTTAAATATTAACTTATTTTTTCTGGAGGACAAAATATAAGCCTTTCCCTTTTATAGAGCGGGGACATATCTCTCCTTTTATTCTTAATAATAACCTTTATTGGTTTTCTCATTAAAAAACTAATATATATATATATATTCACTGTAGAAAATTTACAAAATACAGACAAGCAAAAGAAAATAAAAAGTATATGAGATTACATCACCCAGATATAAGCTCTTGAACACTAATATATTTACTCTGCATATTTTATATAACCTTCTTCCCAAATCTATATACCTGTGTTTTCTCTTCAATGTGTAAAAGAAATTGCAACTTATATTTACACAGGTCCATACCCCTCCTAGCCTGAAAAAGTACTGACATGAAAAATCTCCTTAACCAATAAAAATGGAGCAGCAAACAGAAGAAACTGAAGCGAAATACTTTAAAATGTTTGTATGTGCATCCCAAATTAGTCTACTTGATTTATCTTGTATGATACTGACTCTATTGCTGGTAAAGATTAATTTTCTTATGGTGCTCTTGGCATGTTATTTTCCCAGTCTATTTCTCAGTATGACATTTCTTATTTTTTTTGGCTACACAGCATCCAACTATCATAATTTTCACCTGCTGAGTTTACATTACTAACGATAATATAAAAATTTAGTTTCCGTGACCTTTATTGTGGTAAATTAGGTCATGAGCATAGGCTACAAACTGATAAATGGGAAAGAGAGGCATTTGATTATTATTAAAGTAAAGTCAAATTTCACAAGGTTTGCCTGGCATAATTAACATTAACTAGGCTCTCCCCAGCACCACCCCCAAAATCCAATTCTTGCTCCGCAGTGCCTTCCAGCAATTGCTGTACGTGAGCACTATTCCTAGAAGTCAAGGATCTGGAGTGCTGATGTGGGGTGCATGATGTTTGTAAAGTTTGAATTCCTCTGAATAAAAAATGAATAACACGTATGATGGTGACGATGGAGACGGCGATAACACTAGTAGCTCTTCCTGAGTGCTTACTAGGTGCCAGATGCTGGGACTGCTATCGTCCCCATTTTACAGATGAAAAAACTGAGGCCCAAATAAGGTAAGTTGCTTCCTTAAATTCACACGGAGGGAAAGCAGAGGAGGCAAGACTGGCACCCAGGCGGAGCCCAGAGCCTGTGCCCTGCCATTACTCTCTACTGCCTTCTGCATGAGTCATGCATCGGGGACTCACAATTCTTCCACTCTCTTCAAGCCCCTGATCCCATCCCAAGTCCTCTCCCGAACTGAGAAGGCTGAGGCCAATCTTTCTGGATTTATCTTTTCAGGTACGTGAGGTCTCCTCAATGGGCTGGGTCCACCTCGAGGGCAGCGGCCATGCTGTGGTCCGCGTAGGTCTTTGCCAAAAGCACCACGCCCTCAACGCCACACGGCCCCACACTGGAGTTGGATGGAGATGGGTAGGAGCAGGCTAGCTGTGGACCCACTTATCCTTTGCGTAGTCTCCAAATTCATGTGATTACTTATGGGCCAGAGCCTGGCAATTACTATACATACATACATACATATATATATAAATAATAAATATTATTTTTTTCCAGATGGGAAAGTAGCAAAGTTCAACATTGGGACTAAAAGTATCTGAACACTTCAGTTCAGTTGACCCTCCACTACTCTTCCACTCATCAAATATTTATTGAGTATCTACTATATGACAGCCTTTGTTCTAGACAATGGGATCCAAAGATGAATAATAATGGTTTCTGTTCTCAAAGAACTTGAGTCTAGAGGTGGGACATCCATGGAAAATATATTAAAACCCAGTGTGATATAAGCTATGAAAAGGGATGGCCCGGGCTGCCGTGGAAGCCGAGAGTGGCACCCGACCTGGCATGGGGTGGAGAGTATGTTGCATTCCTCAAGGTGGGGTCCACAGATCCTCAGAATCAGCGTCATTTGGGAACGTATTAGCAATGCAAATTCTTTATAGAATTTGTACTGAATCAGAAATGCTAGGGTGGGGCCCAGTGGTCTGTGTTTTAAGGAGCACTCCGTGTTATTCTGTTGTTCACTAAAATTTGAGCAGTATCGCCTTCAAGAACATTAAGACGCCCAGGCATACAATCATCAGACAAGAAAACATATACTAAATTGCAGCACTCACTGTAAAATAAGAAAGTGGGATAAGGGGATCCCTAACACCTCATTTCTAAATTTAACAGTCTATAAGACATCTGTACACACCTTAAAGTTAACTGGAATGCAATGTGTTTATCTTCAAGATTATCTATACATAATCTACAGAAGGAAGTGTTTGCATGTTTGACCTAACCAGGCCAAATTGATTCCCAGAGCTGTTTGAAGCTATTGGAATTTCTCTATCAATATCACCAATCAAGAATATTAGAAATGAACTGCCAATATACCTCATGCATATAGGCTTATTCATGTGTTAGGTCCTGTAGGGGATATATAAAAATTCTTTGACCTTAAGGAACTTATGCCTGAATTGGGCTGTTCAAAATGTTTGGAAGGATGATAAAAACTGTGGAAACTAGGGGAAGACGGTATTGATTTAGGGTGGGTTGCTAGGGCAAGGCTGCAAGAAACGGCAATTGAGCTGGGTTTGAACACAGGGATGGGATTTGCATTGTAGTCAAAAAGGATGACATGATAGAGCAGGGGTTCTTAACAAGGGGTCTGTGAGCTTGAATTGCAATTCAAAAAAACATTATTCTTGTGGGGACGCATTGGTGCAGGTGTGATATATATTAGATAACACACAATATAGTGTGGACTTAGTAAGAGGTCTGTGGTTTTCACCTGACTGGCAAAGGGGTCTATGGAACAAAAAAGGTTAAGAACCCCTGTGATACAGGGAGGAAAGCTGAATCATCAATTAAACAATCTAATTATTTAGAATTTTTATGAATGGTGCACCTCGCTGAATGAGCTCTGTTGACTAAAGCCACATGCTCAGGATTACAGGCCAACAGTTACTCTGTTCTTACCAAGGAGATTGACTTGAATATTTTTATATTAAGTGGCCAGAGGCAATATATAAGCTTAAAGTTGTGAGACATACATGGTGTGTGTGTGCATGTGTAATAAGTGGGGCAGGGAATTAGACCTATACACTTACTGAGGCTTTATATAGTTTGCACTTATGGCCCCTTCTTGTCCTTTCAAGTCATCTTTCTCAAAGTTGGCATGGAAAAAATTGCCTGTGCAAATTAGATTCTGAACATCTCATAAACATAAGTAGCTCATCGGCATACACTGAACGGTCTGGAAATTGTCCAAAGAAAGTCACTCTGGAATCTGATGGGGAAACTGACATCGTAAAAAAGACGGTGAGACTGCATATCACAGCCACAAATCTCCCCTGCAGGGGCAATTGTTTTTTTCTTGAAAAAAAATGAAATGAACAGAAATCAGAAAAAATGATTAACTGTTCCAAGGCTGCTGGAGTCTCTTCCAGGGAAACTGCTATAGACCTTCCAAGTCATCTCCTGGACTCTTCCTACGTTTTAAAGCAGGCTGTGCCGAGGGAGGAGGGCAGGCAAAGACCTCCCTGGCTCTGACATTCGCACAACTAAGATCTGCAGCCTCATTCCCCCCACCCCCTCCTCCCCAGGAAGTCTTTCTAGTAAAAAACATT
>JAQZBX010096439.1:0-11804 GCA_029593785.1 Cabassous unicinctus
GATGTAGGAGAGAGGTGTTCTGCCATCTGCGCCACCTCGGCTCCTGGTTTTCGGAGCTTTAGGAGCATCTCGTCTTGCCTCTCCCCTGCATCTTTCTCCTGTTACGTCATCATCTTGGTGCCTGGCTCCCGGGGCCTGGCGGCTCACCGGCACACAGAGCCTGGCAGCCCATGCGCCTTCTGTATATATGTTTTTATTTTACCGGGAGGTCCCGGGGATCGAACCCAGGTCCCTCCATATGGCAGACGGACGCCCAACCATTTGAGCCACATCCGCCCCCCATCATTGACTTTAGTAAAGATCTCTTCCTTGGTCAGAGCCATTAGTATTAGAAAAATATTCAGTCAGTCTGATGTCCAAGGGCGAAAGAAAAGCTTCACGAATTTCTAACAGAGCTGTAAACTTGTAAAGTTCAAAAGAGGTTTTAAAAAGTTTTAAATAAGTTTATAATTTAAAGAAAATAAGTTTACTCAAATGGCACAAGAAGAAACAACTGGTAGAGTTTCTAAAATATCCCCCTTTAGATTGCGAAATCTTAACTCTGAAAAACTGACATGATGTCAGGACCATGAATCCTTTTGCTATTCACAAGGTTAGCTCAAAATATGCTGATATTAAAGAAATGCTTCACAAAAGACATACACTGTCATAATATGGAATTTCCTTCTTACTTTATATCTAAAAATTCCCAAAGGCTTTGAAGAACATCATCTTGCAAAAATACACTATCCAAATGCTTCTCTATATGATTTAAAAATGTGAAACTCTGGAGACTTACACACTGGAAAGCTCAGCAAAATGGACTTTTGTGCGCAAACAAAGCTTACTGTAACTTTCCTACTTAGCATTTTTTTCTCAAGTTTTCACAGATTCTGTTCTTTTCAAAAGGTCTTTCTGGCGTGGAAGGTTCCAGCTGCTCCGGAATCACACGGGTCCCTTAGTGCTGTTTTCATTCATGGGAAAACATCACACTTCCCTTTCTTGGTTTTTGTAACATAATATATGAGAATTATATCAATTTAAATTTTTTTCCACAAAAACTCTTCTGTGGGCTGATGACTATGTTTCAAGTTTAACGGATGACTTTTTTTCTTAGCAAGTTTGGGTATTAAGGATATTTTTAGGTTATGTCAGTTGTATTCCAAATGCTAACTATTCCAAAAGCAACTGTCGGAGTAGTTTTTAAAATCAATTATCCAAAAATCTCAGCAAATTTAGTGACACTTTTCTAATCATAAAATCAGTGACAGTTGTTTTATTTCAAGTGGCTGATTTTAAAAAGCATAGGAAAATATACCCCAAATGGTCTAATAATGATTTATTTATTTATTATTATTATTTTTTAAAGATTTATTTATTTTATTTATTTATCCCCCCCTTGCTGCTTGTGCTGCTGTGTCCATTCGCTGCGTGTCTTCTCTGTGTCTGCTTATCTCCCCCTTGCTGTGAGGTCTTGCCACATCAGCCCACGGCGCCACGCGAGCCAGCCTGCCCTCACAACGAGGCGCCAGGAAGCGAACCTGGGGCCTCTCATATGGTAAATGGGTGCTCTATCCATTGCGCCACACCCGCTTCCTGCCTCGGGACGCGAAACCGGGCCTCCCATATGGTAAACGGGGGCTCTATCCACTGAGCCACACCCGCTTCCCCTAATAATGATTTAAAAGCGAGCTAGCTTTGAGTCATAGTAGTAAAAGCACTTATGTAAATGCAAAGTAATGATGGTGGTAGACAAGGAATTGTGACTTATAGGCTTTTGCTTTGGATTAATCCACCTTCAGTGCTGTCTCTTAGCTGGACAAGAAAATAACTTTGCCATCTTTTTTTTTTCTTAAATCAATTTTATTATTGATACGTATTAATAAAGCACACAATTTATGCAAAGTATACAATCAATGGTATTTGATATAATGACATAGTTGTGCATTCATCACTTCAATCATTATTAGAGCATTTTCATTATTCCTATAATAATACTAAACAAAAAACAGACATTGATTTTTACCTCTCAATCTCTATGCGTCTCCTGCTGTACATAACTGCTATTTCTGGCTATTCCTACACATTTATTTATTTACTTATTAGGCAGTTTTGTTGAGATACATTCACATACCATATGATCTATCCAAAGTGTATAATCAATGGCTTTTAGTATAATCACAATGTTGTGCATTCATCAGCACAAAAAAATCTTAGAACAATTTCATTACTCCAAAAAGAAAAACTCCAAACCCCCCCTTAGCAGTCCTTCCCAAGCCCTACAAAACCACTCGACTAATTTCATTTCTATAAATTGATTTATATTTACATTTTCTATAAATGGAATCATACAATATGTAGTACTCTGTGTCTGGTTTCTTTCACTTCGTGTAATTTTTTGTCTGATATTAACATCTTGTAGTATTAACATACATTTGTACAGTTTCAAAGAAAAACAGTCTTATAGATGCAATATTACCCATATGCAAATTTCACATGCGGTTTTACTATGCTATACAGTCCTATGTTACATTTTTTAGCTTTCCTTTTAGTAATATACATGACCTTAGACTTTCCCTTTAAACCACTTTCATACCCACAAAATAGTACTGCTGGTTACTAACATTATGTTGACTTTGCCATCTTTTAAAGATAGCAATCTACACAAATGTTTATATACTAAAAAACAAAAAGTCTTTTAGAAGAAAATTATCTCTTTGTCTTCTTTTCCTGTTGATCTTCTAAAAATTTTCCTTTAATCTATGATTTCCCTGAATGGCGTCTGTGCCTGATGACGAGACCACCAAACCTGGAGTTTTCAGATCAACTAAGCCGAGTTTAGTTTACGTTAATTCACAAGTACTCTTTAAAAGGCAGAATAGATTTCCAGAAAAGAACAAAAATCAAAAGGGCACTTAAATTTTTTATTTTTTGTCACAGAACTGTCCTTCTCTTTATCTTTTTGGCAGACTCTTGATCACCTAGTCCCATGGTTTATAGAAGATAAAATATTCAAAGGTCTTTGCTGTTTCACTTTTAACTGCCATCCCAGAGACCCAAGAGCAATCCGTCTGTGGAAGTTAGTAGGAAATTTTCAGGACAAATAAATACTCCAACTTTTTTTTTTTTTTTGAGGTACCAGGTGCCAGGGATTGAACCCGGGACCTTGTGTGTGGGAAGCCGGTGCTCAGCCACTGAGCCACACTGGCTCCCCTGAGTTGGTTTTTCATTTGTTTGCTTGTTGTTTGTTTTTGTTTTATTTAGGAGGCACCAGGAACCGAACCTGGGACCTCCCATGTGGGAAGCAGGGGCTCAACTGCTTGAGCCACATCCACTCCCCCAACTTCTCCTTTTAAATTGGGGTGAAAATCAATTTCCCTGAATAGAGGATTGATATTCGTTTCTATTGATGGAGTAATGCATTCTCTATTTCTAAAACCAGAAATTTTTGTTCAGGGTTGAGCCCTTCTGCAGTCCCCCAATACTAATTATGCAGTTGAGTTTTCCACATTCGGGGAATTTGCAGAGTGGGTCAGCACATCCGCAGTGCAATGCATAAGCTTAGCCCTGGGAAAACCACCTTCGTGACCATGATATCACCCCTGCCAGGCAAGTAATTTTTGGTTTTAAAGAAACAGAATTAGAAACCTGCAGATAGATAACTTAGGGGCATAATTCTTTTTCTCACTGATCACTGAACTCTGAGAAGCTGGTTCTCTCTCCCTTGGACCAGCATTGAATTTTGTATTGCTGTCCTGTGAACTGATTCCCACGCATCCCATTAAAACCTCACCTCTTTTCCTTTGGTGTGTTTATTTGAAGAGTGAGCCTGCCGGGTTCAGCCTGAAGCTGGTTAAGCAAATGTTGCCTCTGGATCTTTACGTGGCATTTCCTTAATATCAGCCTTTCTCAGGTGTGCTTTGCTCACAATTCCTAACACATCCCACACTGGCAGCATCCTGTGTTAGTGATCAGAATTCCTATCCGGTGCTCTGTAACCAAGTGTTTCCAGGTCCCCACAGACGGCTCAGAATAGCAAAACTTTTACTGATCTGTTTTCAATAAATCTTGCTAACAAAAAAATTCTATATCACAGCTGTTTTCCACTGGTCTCCGTTAACGAATGGGTGGGTGGTTCTTTACATCAGCGTTAGGATGGTTTTTGCATTTACGATTCGAACTGTTCAGCGTGAAGCATTTTTTAATCACTTTGCCGACTTTGCAAAATGTTCAAAGCGCCTTTTTTTTTTTGGCGACACACTTTCGAAAGCTCAACCTGACACTGAAGGAGAAGATTGAGATGATTCTCAAAATCAGAGTAAGGAGAATAGGGTCAAGGTCCCCAAAGACAAACAAACAAGATCAAGTTCTTGTAAGCAAGCTCTCATGTGCCAAAGCCCAGCCATAAATCTTCCATCCAGTTAAATGAGAATGTCCCCGGACAAGGTGGGTGTCCTGTCAAGCTGATTCAATGAGATGTTCCCGCAGTGACATTTTTAAGGAAGAGGATATTAGTTTTCTAACAATAACTCAAGGTTTGTTTTTCTTACTTTACTTGAAAACCTCAGTGCTCAGCACTGGAATCACAGAGGTCTTTGTGATGAAAAAAGTATACACAAATCACAGATATTGTTTGTTAGTTGGCTAATGTTCAACAGCGAGTAACAAATGAGAAGCTTTTCTTTTTAAATTGCACAGACACTTCTTAACCTGTGGCTGGCCTCTATAGCTGTCTTAATTACATGCTGTTTGGCTATCGGTTGTTTTTAAGCAAAAATGCCGACTCCAGTGGTTTCCTGATTGCTGATGGATGTTAAGTTGTATATATACCCACACTGGGAAACGAAATCCAGTGACTACACGCTGTGCTAAGGAAAATAATAAAAATGAGAAAAATGTTGTTTTTAGATAAGACCCTTTCCTAAACCTTTAATGAAAGCTGACAAATTTGTCTACTGTGCGGTATTAGATAAACATGTATGACATATGTCTTCCTACCACAGACCAGGATGCTTACTTATCTATAACTCATTCATTTTTTTTTCTGCATTGCTGAGCCCAACATTTCATTGTAAAACTCAATGAAATCGGGGAGTAAGCATTTCTATGAAAAGAAAACCCAAAAGCAGAAACGAAAACAGCCTGAGGAGCAGCGAGTCTGGGTGGATCTTCTGCAGTTCCTTTTCTATTAAGAAAGGTCAGCACTCTGGACTTCTCTCTTTTTCTAAACATAACTCTTTTTCTCTTGCACTTCAAGGAAATGCCTCCTATCATTTGCATATTTTTAATACCCATTTCATATAAATATAACTTGTACATAGTCATTCAAATGTAAATATAGAGGATAATAGCATCCTGGGCAAAACAGCCCTTTTGGAAGTTAGAGCTTCCGGACCCTCAGGCTGTGAAAGGGTTAATTGGCCTTTGGAAGGTTATTTGATCCTTTAGATTCTAGAATTTCTTAGAATCAAGCCTGGGGCCCTGCAAGCCTTCCCCAGAGCTCTGGAAGTTCTAAACTGACATCTTTTATTCCCATTGTGAGGAAAACAGTACATTTGCTGGGCATGCGTGCAAGTAGAATCAGTCAATGAGATTTCAGCGAGTGGGCTGCACGAGTGGGCTGCACGGTCTGCAATAATGACGGTTGCAGCCAAAATAAATTTTTATAACAGCAAATGATGAGAACGAGACATCTCAGCTACCTAACATCCAGCCACCAACCCATATGTGGTCAACTTCCAGGAATGTAGAATTACTTCCCTTATTTCCAAACTCCGGGTCACCCGGGTCCACCATTTCCCCCGGGCCTCTGAAGAGAGCTCTGCTAACAACAGGCCTGATACGGAAAATGGGAACTCCGTGTAAAGGATCCCCCTGCCTACCACCATGCGAGACGAACAGAGCTGACCGCCTGCCCCTGCCACTATTTCTCTCCACACCCAGGGGCCCTTACAAACAAACCTTGAGGCTGCACTTTGACAGATGAGCCCGAGATCTTTGTTTCTCTGAAGCCATCTACGAGCTCATTAGGGTCTGGGCCCGTGCTCACCCTCCCTGACAACCCATGGGGCCACTTGTTCCCAGGATCTGGGGGAGTGGGGTGGGGACAGAGTGTGCTGGTCACTGTTCCCATTCCACCCTGTCAGGGCACCCTCAGAAATAAATAATATTTACAGCAGAGTGCGGAGCTAGAGAAAAAAATTAAAGTATCCCCAGAGAAAGGAGACCACTGGATCCATGAGTTTTAAACCATTTTTCACAGGACTCCAGATGCCTTGAAAGTAGATACTGCCTGCACTTATCAACCTTTCCAAATTCCAACAACAAATTAAGGACATAGAAAAGTAACAAAAGGGGAAAATGCAGCAAAGTAGAGCTACTACAACCTGAAAGTATTTCCTTCTGTAGACTCAGGAAGCTGTCACTGGGTGCCTGCTGGGTGCAAAGTCTCCCACAGAGGCCAAACTTAAAAATTTAAAGACCTCTGCTTTACCCCAAAATCTGGGGAAACGGAACTAAAGGGAGGTCTGGGGTTCTCCATCTGCAACCATGCAAAGTGAGCTGAAGGGGCGACAGCTCACATCTCGACTCTGTAAACAGTCCAAAGGCCAAATCTGCCCCCCTGCCTGCTTTTGGATGGCCCATGAATGAAGGGCTCTTAACATTTTAAAGTGGTTGAAAAAAATCCAAAGAAGAATAATATTTTGTGACACAGGAAAACAATCTGAAATTCAAATTTCAGTCTCGGTAAAGTTTTTTCCTTCCTTTTTTTTTTTTTTTTGAGGAGGTACTGGGGATTGAACCTGGGACCTCATACATGCAAAGCAGGCGCTCAACCACTGAGCTATACTCGCTCCCTCCATAAAGTTTTATTTGCACACACCCATGTGCATTCGTTTATCTACTGTTGGTGCTTGCTTTTGCAATAACAACGGCAGAGTCGAGTCATTGCGACAAGAGACTTTACGGCCGCAGAACCCGGTGTATTTACTATATGGTCCTTCACAGATAAAGTTTGTCCATCCCTGTTTTAGATTGTAAAATATATATATATATTTTGCTGTTGCTAAAATATCTGAATGAGAACACAGCTCTAAGGCTTAGAAATACGCAGGGAGAGCAAAGATAATTAAGACCTGAGAAATGAGTTAAGGCATGGGTTTAACAAGGAGGGACAATTACAGGTCGACTACAGGTGTCAACTGAAAGTATCCATCTTGTATTTGCAGACCAAATCCCTCAAAGCGTGAGAAAACATACAAGCTTTTTGATGGGGAAGAGGTATGACTTGTGTTTCTTTTTAATACCAATGTGCCGATTTCCTATTCATGGGCCAGAATCATATGCCTGACCTTGGTTTTCCTGTCCATGTGGTTTAGTCTTTCTTTCTCTAGACCTTGACTCTAAAGGCTGGGCTCTTCTGGACTTCTATTACTGGAGGAAAAAGTTGCACTTTTATAGGGTTAGTAAAGCGGTTCACAGTTTTCCCAGTAGATACTTCTGCTCATGTTCTCTCCAAAGAAATATCCTGAGAAGGATGGAAAGTGGAAGTGGGATATTTATGTGTTAATACGTTCATGAAAGAAATATCCCATATGGAATAGCATTTTGTCCCTTGAGGATCAGGGGCTAAATTTGGGAAGGAAAAAGATGTCCATCTGCTTGGGTGGGGTGTAGGGAGGTCTTCCAGGGTTCTCTGTGGTCAGAGTCAAACTACTGCAACCACAGGAGATAATGGGCAACCACTGGACCTCTGTTTAATGGCCATTTGAAATGCTGGTTTTAATCTCAGCTTTTTAGTGACTTCTAGGATTTTCGTTTAATATAGAATATGCTGCTTGCTATTACTGTTTTCTCCACTTGACCTATGTGTTTCAATGGGCAAGTTAAGCATTGGATCTCATTATTAATATACAATATAAATAAATATTAATAAATTGTCCTACGAAAAGAGAGACTGAATAGTTTTTTTCAGATAGAGAAGCAACACAATATATTTTTAAGCAAAAAAAAAAAAAAAATTTTTGGAGACTCACCTAGAAAAATCTCCCTTTGCCTCCTGTAAAAGAAAAAAATTCAACATCAGTAAAATACTCTGATTCAGAGTTGCAGCCTTTAAAATAGACATTCTACAATCATGAACACTCCTATACTGAATGTGCCAAGTTCAGCTCCCTTCTGCTCTCAAGCTCTTGACTCCAGAAATACAATTAAGTAGGGAAGCGTGTACTTGCTACTTGCATATGAGGCACTCAATTCAACTCTAGAAAATTTTAGACACAGAAAGTGATTCGAAACGACAAAATGCATATTTCCCCCATAGGGATGGCCTTACTTGTTCTAGTCCAAAGATTCTGAATCTGATCAACAGTTGCCTGGGTAGACTGTGCATTTCCTGTGTCATTCTTTAGGTTTTGTCTTGTATGGTGGTTATTTCCCAGCTCTACCGAAGATGTGGGAGGGAGGGGCCAGGGATCCTTTGTGAATCTGGCACAACACCATGCTCCATAAACACTTGTCGAAGGAACAAATTCATGACGCCATTTCAATTCACCTTGCCATTGACACAGTAACATTCTTCCTCATGTAAGCTAAAGGTCTTCTCCTTGCCTTTCCAGGGGACAGGAGGTGATTCTCTTGGCAATTACTTCTTGGCTTTCTCCAGGGTGTGGTGGTGGCAAACTCAAGGAAGATGGGGTTATTCGATGAATCTCATTTTCTCCCAGGCTCACATTATACGTAAAACTTTCCTTTCCAGAGTTCTGCTGTCTCAAAATGTTGGAATACTCAAAGTCCCCTTTACCACCATGGGAGCTGAGGTCTAATTGCTCTTTCCAGCTTTTGGCAATAGTTAAGAGGACAAATCCCTATTGGGTACAGCTCCTGGCTATGCACTCTAAGTCTTCTTCTTCTCTGTGTGAGCCTGGGATATACAGGTGAGGGGAGAAGAACTTACCTGTAAGATGTAGGAAGCCAATTCAAACACCACTTCGCTGTCAACGTCAATAAGCTCCTGAAGGAAAGACAGACAAACACGTTTGGCACTTTAACAACTTCTGTTTTTGTGACATCTCTCAAAAGAGGCACGGTTTTCCTTTTCTGAGGTGCCCCTTGAATCTCAAGTACTCAAAGGATATCTTTAGTTCCTGAGACAACTGCTCTGAAGTATTTGGCCCCAAGTGGTCCCTAACCTCCTTTTTACAGCTCTTAGCCAGAATGGACTGGTGGTCCCAGCATCAGTTGAATGGTTGGTTCTCCCAAAGGCTTCACCTTTGAACCCTGACAAGGAGATAAGGAGTGCAGGGATTGGTCCCAAGCTTAAACAAACTTGCCAGTTTTATGAATCATTGGAGTATGGTTATTTGATAATCCATTGTGGGTTTTTTTCCCCCCCAAAACTCTACTTTAGAACCCATCATAAGGTTTTATGGAAAGAAATGTTCTAATGGGATTGTGACCCCTTAAATTAGCATTAATCAAAAGTAGCTAAGATGAAAAATACAGTACTTCAGTTGCAGTAGCCACGTTCCATGTGCTCAGTAGCTCAATGCAGCCAGTGGCTGCCATGTTGTCAGCACAGATGAGGAACATTTCTGTCATTCTAGAAAGTTCTATTGGTTGGCACTGTTATAGTGTCTAAGCTTAAAAATCCTTCTGTTCCTATTAGTTCTTGCCCCCAATATTTATCTCTGATCTATGGGCATGATCTTAAAACTAAATAAGCCTCTCATTTCTCAAAAGTTATGTAGCATGTATCTTAAAGACAAAGGGAAACCTGGGATCCATCAGCAGGCAAGATAATAAATGAACTAATTAGCTCGATACTTCTGTTGTCATGCATAAGTAGAGATGTCCATCTTTCTTGTTCTCTCCTCAATATTGACAGCGCCTAGGCTGAGTGTCTGGACCACAGAAATGGTTGGGGGGACAGAGAAACCATCCAGCCCAGGGCCCTGCTGTTCTGAGAAAAGAAATCCAAAAACCTCAAGGCATTTTCCCAAGGTCGCAGGTCTCAGTGGTAGAGTTGGGGTGGACGCAGGCCTCCATCTTCTTGTGCAGCCTGTGAAGCCCCTCATCAGCTTTCCCAAATTAATCAGGCTCAGTCTCGGCCAACATAGTCTCAGGACTGTACCTACCATCAAAGCTTCAGGGGTTAGCTGGGAAAGCTACCTTGCATTTTTGCACTTGAATTTTAAACAGAACTCTGACTCATGAATTTTCCAATTATTATTATTTTTCTGCACTCTGTGATTAGTCCCTCTAATTCAAAATGATGCGTCCAAGCAAGCCTGTACCTTTTTTTTTTTTTTGCTTGTACCTTTTGAGGGAGGGATGCCCTTTGGACTCCTTCAGGTGCAAGAATTTTGCAGTGTGGGCTAAAAGAACTAGTGAGAGCACCCGGAAGGTCCTGGGACAATAACTCTTTATGCTCAACCAGCTGAAAGAGCCTCTGGCCACTGTAATTGACATTGATGGTCAGTGTTGGGGATGTGGAAGAATGCCTGGAATTGGAGCTCCGGGATTACCAGGTCCCATCAAGAAGGTAAATCATTTAACGGTGCACAAATGATTCAACAGAAACACTGACCAAGGTTTCCCCAATGGATCATTTCTACTCTCGTTTCCGTTCCCACCCATCCGCTTCACGAATGTGCTCACACGCATCTGTTAGCATAATGGAATGTGCGTGCTCTTCTGTCAAACATTTACATCTGGGCCGCCAGGGGCCGAGCTAATGTTTAACATCCCCGAGAGACTGAGCTAATGGGCAACGCAAAACCAAGCGCCAGCGAGTAGCCATTTCGAGAGCGGGCATAGCTTTCAGTTCCTTGTTTGAGTCACCTGCTAAATGAAAAGCTTTGTACCTGTGTGGGGGGAGCAGCCGTGGGGAAGCGGGAGGACGCGCTCTTATTTTATTTTACGCGGCGTTGCGAGGTAATAGCATCCTGTCACCCAGAGTAAAGCTCCCACACGGCACGAGTAAATGTCTAACCTGATTTATCCAAGTTCTGTCTCACCATATCTGACCTCTGGCTAAGTGAGAACTAGCACATTCAGCGGGGTGAGTTTCCCACCTTCTCTGACCTTCACCACCTCCGAGTGAAGATATTAAAAACAATGGGAGGGAAGCAGGTGTGGCTCAGTGGATAGAGCCCCCGTTTACCATATGGGAGGCCCGGGTTCGTGTCCCGAGGCCTCCTTGTGAGGGCACGCCGGCCTGAGCGGTGCGGTGGGCTGATGCAGCAACCTCACAGCGGGAAGCGGGTGTGGCGCAATGGATAGAGCACCCGTTTACCATATGAGAGGCCCCGGTTCGCTTCCCGGCGCTTCCTTGTGAGGGCAGGCCAGCTCGCGCGGCACCGTGGGCTGACGCGGCAGGACCTCACAGCAAGGGGGAGATAAGCAAACACAGAGAAGACACGCAGCGAATGGACACAGCAGCACAAGCAGCAAGGGGGGGATAAATAAATAAATAAATAAATCTTTAAAAAAAAACAAAACAATGGGAGTCAAAATGGGGTCAGTAAGTGGGAAAAGGATTAAAGGATGATGGGGCCTAAGGCCAAATGTGATGGAAAAGAGAGTTGCATTATGACTTCCATCATTTCTGTTTAATATTTTTTGAGTTCGGGAATCATTTCATTGGATTTTCTCAGAGGAGCCAATACAGAGATCTCAATGTGGCTTCTGAGAAGCAAACTAGGAATGGCGGGAAGAAGTGTTTCTGATTGTTAAGAACACATTTTTCATATCCCAACTGTTCATAATTCCTTTCCCCCTTTGCATGCCTCACCCTCCCAGGTGATTTTTTTTTTTTTTTTTTT
>JAQZBX010096440.1:0-11799 GCA_029593785.1 Cabassous unicinctus
GGGTGGGACTCAACACCCTGCTGACGTGGCCCAGTCAAAGCCCCAATTATAACTTAATCATGCCCGGGTGAACAGATCAGTTTACAAGCATAATCTAATACAGATTTTTGGAGTTCATAATTACATCAAACTGCCAAATGGCTACAGCTTAGATAACGGAAAAGTTCAAGGTTAAAACATAGATTCTGAAATAGTTATTTCTTCATTGATAACAAACAGGATCTAAGTATTGAATACAATTATTTTGCTAAATTTTGTGAGGTATCACTGGCACACAACCAGTGTGAATGCGTCTATCTATTCTTTGTTACTTCGTTAAGGGTGAGTGCTATTAATGAGCTCTTGTTACTTTGATAGGTGTGACTGCTATTAATGCAGTTGGGGGTGGGGGGTATGGAGAAATAGCATTTCATTTTAATAGCTATGCCTTAATTCAGGGAAGTTCTGTCTCTGAAATAAAACTAAGTACAAATATAGAGCGAATATTTTTCTGTATTAGCTAACAATTTGTATTGAGAATTTATTACATGAATATGAATATTTTAGATTCCCTGACTTTAAATTATGATTCTGTTTTTCTCTTTATTGTACATTCTGCACCTACCCCGCCCCAAGCTATACAAACCTCAGTGATCTTTAACCCATCCTTTCATTGCATAACTCAGATATTATATCAACTATTTAAGGTTAAATGTGAGCCTGGGACCTCTTATGTGGGAAGCAGGCACTCAACCACTGAGTTACACCTGCTCCCCACATTTCAATGAATTTTAACAAATATTTGCATATCTGTGTAACCACAACCACAATTAAGATTTGAAACATGTCCATTACTCAGGCCTGTATGGTTATGCTTTTGCTCTCTTAGAATGTTCTCCCTGTCTACCTGTGTTTCAAGTGCTGGTTCAGTGAATCCTTTCTAGATTACCTCATTTTGAAGTAAGTTTATCCTCTTCTGGCTTTCCTATTTACTTTTTTTTTAACATCCTTCTCTGTCCTTCACAATGGCTAAACCACTGGCATGCACATAGTAGGCACTTATATTTGTTTATTGACCAAACAGATTAGTGTGGAATTTTCCAAACTTATGTCATTCTTTTTTTTTTTTTTTAAGATTTATTTTTTTTTATTTATTTATCCCCCCCTTGCTGCTTGTGCTCGCTGTGTGTTTTTCTGTGTCTGCTTGTCTCCCTTTGTTGTGTCATCTTGCTGTGTCAGCTCACCGCGCCATGCAGACTGGCTTGCCTTCACTAGGAGGCCCCAGGAATCGAAACTGGGGCCTCCCATATGGTAAACGGGAGCCCAACCAGTTGAGCCACAGCCGCTTCCCTGTCATTCTTATATCATCAACAAAATTTTGGCCATATCTGCATACTTCCTATATACTTATTTTCTAAATATTTCTTTAAACCAAGGCAACTATTTAAGTTATTTTTAAAGAAAACTTGAAATAACCACTATAAATAAAAAGATGGTATTTTAAAGATAAAAATAATGAAAACATGTTAAATTCTAGCTAGAACTATTGCCTGCTAAAGACTTTAGGTCTGAGACTTGTTACTCTTTTTAAAAGAGAGATTATAAATAATTATAGAGGTTTTGATAATATTCCAGCAACAAACTGAGACTTTCTTCTTGATGTAAAGAAATTGAAAGAGAAAGAAGAGGAAATAACTTCCTCATGTGATTCAGTGTTACATTGTCCTGTCCTTGGATCTCCTAAAATCATTTCACATTGGGTTGATGACCCAAATTTCAGGAAATACTGGATTAATTGGAGTTTGAAAATTCCTTGGAACTTTAACAGTAAAAGAATTATGAAATAAAGTCTCTACTATAAATTGAAAAAATATACTAGAGCTAACTTAAAAAATATAATACGGGGAATCGGATGGGGCTGAAGCGATTGGGCTCCCGTCTACCATGTAGGAGGTCCAGTGTTCAATTTCAGGGGCCTTCTGGTGAAAGGCAAGCTGGCCCGCACGGAGAGCTGGCGCACAAGGAGTGCTGGCCCGCGCAGGAGTCCTGGCCCACACAGAGAGCTAGCGCAGCAAGATGATGCAACAAAAAGAGACACAGAGGAGAAACAATAAAAGATGCAGCAGACCAGGGAGCTGAGGTGGCACAAGAGATTGAGTGCCTCTCTCCCACTCTGGAAGATACCAGGGTTGGTTCCCAGTGCCGCCGAAAGAGAAGACGAGCAGACACAGAAGAACACACAGAGAGCAGACAGCACAAAACAACGGGGTGGGGGTGGGGAGAGAATAAATAAATCTTAAAAAAACAAAACAAAAACAATACAGGGAGCAGATGTGGCTCAAATGGTTAAGCACCTGCTTCCCACATGGGAGGTTCCAGTTTCAGTTCCGGGGGCCTCCTAAAAACAAGCAAACAAAAAATAATAAGCAAACAAATGAAAAAAATAACTCAGAGGAGCCGATGTGGCTCAGTGGTTGAGCGCCGGCTTCTCACATATGAGGTCCCGAGTCCAGTCCCCGGCCCTGATACCACACACACAAAAAAACAGAAACGAAGACTAAGTGTTAATGTGATCATTATTGAATTAGATAAGTGACTATATTTTCAAAAGTGTCCTCAATTTTACTCATGTTATTTTTACAAATAAAATTCTAGTACCTTATTTTTACTGGGAATACATTAGCTTTAAGATATACATGTGAATCTAAAGAAATAAATTTTGAATGTAAAAACCAGACGGGAGCCTTTTTATGACAAAGTGATAACTGTTGATTCAGGAGTAATGAAATGATATAATGTTTATTTGGCAAAGCTCCTGTAATAATACAATATTTATTTGGCAAAGCTCCTTTTATGTATAAACTTAAAAGCATCTGATATCTCCTTCTCCACTTAAGTTTTATATAGCTATATTTTCATATTTCTATCCTGTTGAAGACTTTTACAGCCCTTTTCTTCTGAGGTAATGACAAATTCTCCTCTCTTATATAATGAGTTTCATATGAAGAGGCAAGAAAATAAATTCCTACTCTTCTATAAAATAAATCTCATATTTCAAATTGCTATGGTTATTTAAAGGTGTATACATTTTAAGCTTAATGTTTAAATTGCGGATATCTTGTGCTCACAAAGAGCTCAGGTAAACCATTTAGTTTGATGCTACTGTTTTACAAAAATAAAAATTTACTTGAGTGATGATAATAGGTTTATCAGTACATGCAATAATTTGGTACTCAACCAGAGGTCAGATTTCTGTTAATCTAATGTTTTGGGATGCAGCCTCAAGTTGGAGATAAGAAAAGATGACGTCATCCTGAATGCATAGTCTTTATTTCCTAAGAAAGCCTTCATTGTTTTACAAGTGGTTTTTTTCCTGTATCTTTACTATAAAATAAAGTAGCAATACAGTAGCAGTGCAGATAAACTGTCATTACATAAAAGTGAAGACTGACCAGAGTCAGAAAAACTATAAAAGCCCATCAGTTTTAGTCTTTTGAGTTATACAGGTTAGCCTTAAATTTTTCAGTTGCATGTAATTGTACTACCTGAGACCCTAAGGATATGCATTATTTTGATCAAAGTTTTTATTTACTTGGAACTTTTTAATGTTATATACCACAAATGCCATCTCAGACTACTGATTGTGCTTTTTGCTTGTCTTCAGCATGATGCACTGGTGCAGTGGCTATTGTCCACACACACTTACACATGTTTTACAGTGTTTTTCAATTTTAAAATTCCCTGGAGAGGAAAATGCTGACCAAAAAATTGGAACGTAGGATTTGCTTAAACAGTTAATATCTGATACTTTGGAAGAATAATGAATATTTAAATGACTTCCACATTCTAGTAATTAAGAATTTAACCTTGAGCCTGAATGTGGGGTTCCAGCAACATGATTTCTTATGGCATCTGGCATTTTATTGGAAGGCCGTCTGCAAAGCACCGTGTCCCAAGCCTATCTGATTCTATAATATAGAATGAGGATGCATATAAGTTTATCTGATCTGTACTGCTATTTTCATTATGTCTTTTACATTATAGATGGCAAACTTTAGAGAAGGAAAAAATTATTTGAAAATTTTTCTTTTTTATCTATTGCTTCATAACAACTTATCTCAAAACAGAGTGCTTAAAATAGGAGTAAACATCTCTCAGTAAGGGATTTAGATGAGGTTTGGCTGAGTGGTTCTGGCTTGAGTTTTTTTTGTGAAATTATAGCCAGGTATTGGTCTGAGCTACAGTTATCTGAAGGCTTGATTGGGGCTGGATAATCCCCTTTCCAAAGTGGCTGACTTACATGACTGTCAGGTTGTTCTGGCTGTTGGAAGGATTGCCAAGTAGGAATTGCTGCCACAGGGCTGCTTGAGTATCCTCATGACACAGAGGCTGGTTTGCCCCAGAATGAGCCATCTAAGAGAGATCAAGGTGGAAGCTGCAATGTCTTTTTTTGTCCTAGCCTGAAAAATCATTTCTGTAGTGTTCTCTGAGGGAGGGGACTACACAGGGGTATGAATACCAGGAGGTAAGGACTATTGGAAGACATCTTGGAGGCTGGCTACCATGTTTCATAAAGCCAATATGTGAATATGTCTTTAATAAGCAGTACATACTCAATATTCAGTATATGCACAGCAAATTATTGTCTTGGAAAGAATATTAAAAGATTAATTTAACATGCCACTTGATTAACTGGGTTTGCATTTTAGGATTACTGTACTAAACAAAGCAAGTACTTTATCAACAAAATTCCTAGACTCTTTGTTTCTTTGGGCGGGGGGGAGGTGATTCTGGGTTCAGATGTAACAAGAAACAGTTATTACTCATTTTGGTTTTCTTTTTATTCCTTATGAGATAGAGGAGGGAAGAGATGCCACATATTGCATAGCTGCTCTGTACAGAACCCTATTTATAATAGGGTTAATAGTGTTAAACTTTTTATTTAATGGCATAAATAGGGAATAATTCACATGATTTTAAAAGTATACAAAATATAAATGTTATTGTGTATTCTTTCAGTGATACATTGTGCATATTCAAATTATATGAAATATACCCCCCTTTTTATATAAATAACACACTATAAACACTGTTTTACACCTTGCTTTTTTAAGTTAATGTATCTTAGGAGCATTTTCTAAATCAATACATAGACCCTATTCATTCTTTTTCCCAACCATTTGCATTCATTGTCATTTAATTTTTATAATATTTATTGATCATTTACTCTGAGTCAAGCACTTTGTAGAACATGAGAGCTAACGTGATAGATGAGGGCCTTCTATCAGGGATTAGCACTCCTGAGAATCACAGTTTAATTACAGTAACAGAACATAAGTTCTATGATAGAGGATGTACAGTGTATAGTGGGAGTCCCCAGGAAGGAGATGTGTGTGTGAGTTTGGGGAACAGTGGAATGGCCAGGGAAGTCTTCCTAAAGAGGGGAAAAATCTAAGACCTGAAGGGTGAGTTGGTAGTAGCCAAGTCAAGTTGGGATTTTGTATTTCAGGTAAAGGGAATAAAAAGTTGGCTCTCAAAAATGGCTTTTAATGTTAGAAACGTGGCATATTTACATTTTTAATACTAATATAAGCCATGTTTCTGAATATTGATAAAGGTACTGATTAAAGAAGAAGCCACCTCAGAAGGGTAGAATCAGAGAACATTTCATGCAAAGGCATATCATTTTGAGTTAATTTTGATAGAAGAATTTCAGATGATAGAAAGAAGGGTCATATCCAGAGAAGGAATAGCATATATAAAGGCACTGAGGTGGGAGGGAGCAAGCCTTGAAGTCACTAGGTTTTGCTTAGCTGAAACAGAATTGTAAATGATAAGATTGAATGATTGGATCCAGTTTATGAAAAGACTAATCATATGGTTAAGAGTTTGGATCTCAGTTATAAGGAACTGAATGTTATAATTATAGCAATGATAAGAACACTTCTTATGTATTAAGCCCTAGGTTAAAATGTTTTTCATGGATGCGTTTATTCTCGCTGTCATGATTTTGTGATAATCAGGATTGGCTAAACATTCGCTGTATTAGAAACCATGCATATGCCCCCAGACCTAGTTTTTCTCCCTAGGTCTGGTTTTTAAAATGCTGGTGATAAACTAAGCGTGATTTATTATATGACCATCCTATATGGAAAATGACTGTAACTGTAGGTATCTTTGGTCAACCTTAAGAGATATAGTAGGGGGACAGATGTGGCTCAAATAGTTGGGCGTCTGTCTCCCATATGGAGGGACGTGGATTCATTCCCTGGGACCTCCCAGTAAAAATTTAAAAAAAGAAAGATATAGAAGGCACATGGGCCACCAGGCCCTGTGCACGGGTACACCGTCAGGCCCTGCAAACGGGTGAGCCCCCCAGGCCCCATGCATGGGTGTGCCACCAGTCCCCGCGAGTCACGCAGCAAGATGATGACGTAACAGGAGAGTGACACAAGGGAGAGCCAAGTCGAGATGCACCAAAAAACCAGGAACTAAGGTGACGCAGGTGGTAGGACACCTCTCTCCCACATCGGAGGTTCCGAGGATCGAATCCCAGTGAAGACAGAAGGAGAAGGATGAGAAGAGAGGGCATGAAATGGGCACAGAGAGTTGCCCAGTGAATGGACACAAAAACAGCAAAAACAGTGCCAGGGGGTGGATAGATAATATGGATAAAAGTGAATTTTTAAAAAAATGTTTTTCATGGTTTATCAAATTTACTTTTCTGAGCTTCCAGCAAGGAGGAACATGTGCAAATTATTTTTTACCATGTCAAATTAATTAGCTCTTGCAGAAGCTGAAGGTAGTGAAAATAGGAGGCTCTTTCAGGTGTGAAATATTCAGCCATGGCTAAAGGACCATTCTTTGAGATATTATGGTAGGAGTGGGGAAGATTTTTGTTGATAGATTGGATATGAGAATAAGAAAGTAAAAGCACAGGTCTGTATGATCAGAAAGATGATGGTGCTCTTGATAATAATGAAGGAAAAAAAGAAAATTCAGAGAACAATAATAGCATTGCTCAACAGGTTGTATTTCTTGTGTTGGAGTAATTTCTTAAAGAAATTTAAGAGGACAGAGAGACTGAGAAACAGAACGTAAAAAGAATTGTAATAACTGATAACAGTTCATGGTTTATCAGTGTTTTAGGAGGTACCCAGTGTTTGTAAAGGGACTCCAAATAAAGATTTTACAGTAATCAGGCAATATCTGATTTGGGTTCCAACTCTTGCGTGCTTCAGAAATGACCAAAATATCCAGAGTTAATTATCTCCCTTGCAGAGGCAACACCCCAGCAAGATTCTTTTGTTTTTTTCATGATATGTGTTAATACAGTACTCTTGTTCTGTTTTCCCCTTAACTTTCAAACATGCGGGTGGATGAAAATTGGAAGAGATGTAGAAGCAGGGGCAAGGTCTGCTGTAGATAGTACCCTCTTTTCTCTGTATGCTATCTTAATAGCCTCAAAATTAATTCTAGTTTCTTTCCTTTGCCCATTAAGGGAATTAACCCTTGTGCAAG
This sequence comes from Cabassous unicinctus, assembly GCA_029593785.1. Taxonomy (NCBI): domain Eukaryota; kingdom Metazoa; phylum Chordata; class Mammalia; order Cingulata; family Chlamyphoridae; genus Cabassous; species Cabassous unicinctus. The sequence continues at coordinate 7,501 of JAQZBX010096440.1, forward strand.
GCTACTACTGTCTGGCACCATTCTTTCATAGATTTGAATAAACTAACATATCTGACCACATGCATGGTTTATGTCCAATGTGAACCTATTATGTAAATCTTTTTATGTAAAATTACTCAACTAACATGTTGGTACCTTCCTGCCTGTGTAATATTTGATACCATTCCTTGAATGCATAGGCATAATTGAATTTATATCTTAGTGAATTTTGCGTGTATGTTCTTCCTCGTGATTTTATTTTTGGAACGATTAGTAAAATTTACAAAGGAAATAGACTTTGAAACTCCGCGGGATTTTTTTTTTTTAATGAGAAAAATATACCTTTGTTCTTAGGCCTTGAATAAGAGACTAAAATTTGTTTACATATCTTCAGTTAAATTTGAATACACTAGGAAGTACAAAAACCTTTCTACTGTTTGACTCGTATATACAATATTTCATTTTAAAACCAATCTTTATTTTTAAATTGTTCACTGTATTTAGTTCATGGTATATTATCGATTAACCTAAAAATTGATGAGAACATTGTTTTTTGCTGAATTACTATGTTTTTAAAATGTTGGTTTAAATTTTATTTTCTTGGAAATAGTAATTTTGTTAATGTAATATGTATTTAATTGCACCCCAAAGATTATTTTTGCTTCTTTTATTTTATTTTTTGTAGAATGCCTTAGTTAAGCTAGAATATTTCTGGGAAGCGGATGTGGCTCAAGCAATTGGGCTCCCGTCTACCATATGGGAGGTCCAGGGTTCAAGTCCCAGGGCTTCCTGGTGAAGAAGGTGAGCTAGCACACGCAAGAGTGCTGGCCCACATGGAGTGCTGGCCCGTGCAGAGAGCTGGTGCAGCAAGATGACACAACGAAAAGATACACAGAGGAGAGACAATAAGAGACGCAACGGACCAGGGAGCTGAGGTGGTGCAAGAGATTGAGCACCTCTCTCCCACTCCAGAAGGTCCCAGGATCGGTTCCCAGAGCTGCCTAAAGAGAAGACAAGCTGACACAGAAGAACACACAGCAAATAGACACAGAGAGCAGACATGGGGTTGGGGGAAGAAATAAATAAATTAAAATCTTAAAAAAATATATTTCATTCAAAGTTTAAGCAAAATCATTTGTTAAATGAAGAGCAATACTAAGCTACAAATGAACTTGTTTTTATTTCTTTTTTTATTTGAGAAATTGTGAATTAAAAAAACATGCATATAGCATACCACCACCACCTTATGTTGTTGTGACACATTTGTTACAAATGATGAAAAAACGTTGTCATAATATTACTGCTATCTATAGTCCATAGCTTATTCTTGGTGTATTTTTCCCACAAACCATCCTATTAACACCGTATTAGAATTGTATATTTGTTATAGTTCATGAGAGAATGTTCTCATATTTGTATTGGTAACCACAGTCCATCATTCACCACAGGATTCACTCCTGTTAATGGTCCCCTGCCATGTACAGTCCATCCAAAGTGTACACTTGGTGGCCCTCAGTTTCATCACAGAATTGTGCTGTCATCAGCTCAGTCCATTTCAGAATGTTTTCAGTACTCCGAAAGGAAATCCATACTCCCTTGTACCCCCCATTATTGACCGTTAGCATTGATATTGTACTGTCTTTGCCATTGCTGTAAAAATATTACAAATTACTAACTATAGTCTATACATTACATTAGTTATATTTTCCCATTTATCTCTATATTCTTAACATCTTGTAAAAGAGGAACATTCTTGTATTTGTACTCTTAACCACAATCATTATCCACCACCAAAATTACTGTTATAGTCCCTAGATTATTCTCTAGCTTTCTTTCAAATGACATTAACTGCCCTAGACTACCTCTTTCATCCACAATCACATTTATAAATCAGTGTTGATTATACTCACTGTAATGTGTTACCATCAACTCTAACCATTTTTCCCCATTTATAATTCCCCTTCTTAAACATTCTACATTCATTCAGCATCAACTCCCCCTTCTCAACCCATATTATATCTCATAGTAACCTATTATCTAGAGTTTAACTCCACGAGTTTAGTCATCGTATTTAATTCATATTAGTGAGACCAAACAATATTTGTCCTTTTGAATCTGGCTTATTTCACTCAATATCCTGAAGGTTCATCCTTGTTATCATGCATCCCAAGTTTATTTCTTCCTGCAGCTGAATAGTATTCCACTTATGTATATAGCACATTTTATTTATCCATTCATGGGTTGATAGAAATTTGGGATGTTTCCATCTTTTAGCAATTGTTAATAATGTCTCTGTGAACATCATTGTGCAAATCTTTGTTTACATCTCTGCTTTCATTTCTTCTGTATATATTCCTAGTAATGGGATTGCCAGATCATATGGCAGTTCTGTATTTAGCTTCCTGAGGAACCGCCAAACTGTCCTCCACAGAGGCTGCACCATTTTACATTGCCATCAACAGTGAAGGAGTGTTCCCATTTCTCCACATCCTCTCCAGCACTTGTAGTTTTCCGCCTTTTTAATAATGGCCATTCTGTAAGGCGTGAAATATCTCATTGTAGTTTTTTTTTTTTTTTGGAAGTACCGGGACTTGAACCTGGGACCTCATCCGTTTGAAGCACACATTCAACCACTGTGCTATACCCACTCCACTCATAGTTTTGATCTGCATTTCCCTAATAGCTAGTGATGTTGAGCATCTTTTCATGTGCTTTTTGGCAATTTATAATTCTTCTTTGGAAAATTTCTGCCCAGGTGTTTTGCTCATTTTTTAATTGGGTTGCCTGTCGTTTTTTATTATTGTTGAGCTGTATGAGCTCTTTATATAACATGGAGCTCAAACCCTTATCAGTTATGTGGTTTATGAAAATTTTCTCCCAAAGAGTATACTGCCTTCCTAACAAAGTCATTTGAAACGTAAAAGTATTTAATTTTGAGAAGGTTCCATTTACCTATTTTTTTCTTTCTTTGCTCATGCTTTGGGTGTAAGGTTTAAGAAACCACCACCTACCACAAGATCTTGAAGATGTTTTCCTACATTTTCTTCTAGGAGTTTTATAGCTGTAGCTTTTACATTTAGGTCCTGGATCCATTTTGAGTTCATTTTTGTATAAGGTGTGAGATAGGGGTCCTCTTGCTTTCTTTGACCTATGGATATCCTTCTCCAGCACCATTTTTTGAATAGACTGTTCTGGCCCAGCTGGGAGGGTTTGACAGCCTTGTCAAAACCACTTCATCATGGATGTGAGGGTCTATTTCTGAGTTCTCTATTCTGTTCCATTGGCCAATCTATCTTTATGTCAGTACCTTGCTGTTTATTTATTTATTTATTTATTTATTGTAGCTAGGTAATATGCTTTAAAGTCAGGAAGTGAGAGTCCTCCAATGTCATTCTTTTTTAAGATATTTTGGCTATTCAGGGCCCCTTAGCCATCCAAATAATTTGATAGTTGGCTTTTCTGTTTCTGTAAAACAGACTGTTGGAATTTTTACTGGAATTGCAATGAGTGTATAAATCAAGTTTGGGTAGAATTGGCATTTTAACAATATTTTGTCTTCCAATCCATGAACATGGAATGTCCTTCCATTTATTTAGGTCTTCCTTGGTTTCTTTTAGCAATATTTGTAGTTTTCTGAATACAGGTCCTTTAGGTCCTTGTTTAAGTTTATTCCTAAATATTTTGTCCTTTTAGTTGCTAATGGAAATAGAATTTTTTAAACTTCTCTTCAGATTGCTCACTAATAGTGTATAGAAACACTGATTTTTGCATTTTAACCTTGTATTTCGCCACTTTGCTGAACTCGTGTATTAGTTCTAGTAGCCTTGTGGATTTTTTCCAGATTTTCTAGATATAGGATGATATCATCAGCAAATAGTGAAGTTTTATTTCTTCCTTTACTGTTCGGTTGCCTTTTATTTCTTTTTATTGCCTAATTGCTCTAGGTATAACTTATAGCACAATATTGAATAACTGCTGACAGTGGACATCCTTGTCATGTTCCCGATCTCAGCAGGAAAGCTTTCATTCTTTCACTGTTGAGTACAGTTTTAGCTAGGTTTTTTTTTTCATATATGCACTTTACCATAGTTAGAAAGCTTCTTTCTATTCCTATCTTTTGGAATGTTTTTATCAAAAAAAGGATGCTGTATTTTGTCAGATGTCTTTTCTGCATCAATCGAGAGGGTCGTATGATTTTTCTTCTTCAATTTGTTAATGTGGTGTATTATACTGATTGATTTTCTAGTGTTGAACTACCCTTGCATACATGGGATAAAACCCACTTGATTGTGGTAATAAAATTCTTTTAATGTGTTTTGT
>JAQZBX010096441.1:0-11803 GCA_029593785.1 Cabassous unicinctus
ATACAAAAATTAACTCAAAATGGATGAAAGACCTAAATGTAGGAGCTAAAAGTACAAAACTCTTAGAAAAAAGCATTGGGGTAAATCTTCAAGTCCTTGGATTTGGCAAAGGATTCTTAGATATGACCCAAAAGCATTAGCAACAAATAAAAAATAGATAAATTGAACTTTCAAAGTTAACCTTTTTGCATCAAAGACTACAATAAAGAAAGTGAAAAGTCAACCCACAGATGAAAGAAAATATTTGCAAATCATATATCTGAGAATGGTCTATTATCTGGAATACATAAAGAACTTTTACAACTCAACAACAAAAAGATAAATACTTCAATTACAAATGGTTAAAGGACTTGAATAGACATTTCTCCTTCAAAGATATGCCAAATGGCTGATAAACACATAAAAAGATGCTAGATATCATTAGTAATTAGGGAAATGCAAATCAAAACTACTTGAGATAAGCCACACCCACTAGGATGGCTATAAAAATTGGAAATTAACAAGTGTTATTGGGGATGTTGAGAAACTGGAATTCTCAAATTTTGCTGATGGGAATGGATAAACAAATGCTGGTGTATTCATGCAGTGGCATGGTCCTGATTTGAGTGTTTTGTGGATTTCAGAAAATCCTTTTCTTAAAGTGAACCCACTCCTGTGCCTGTAAACCCATTGTGGATGGGACCTTTTGGTTAGATTCAGTTAAGAGACCTTTTGATTAGATCACTTTTGATTAGATCGTTTTAGGGACTTTGATTGGACTATTTCAGTTAAGGGTGATCCAGGGTGGGTCTCAGCCCCCTTGCCGGAGTCTTATATAAATGGAGAACTGAAAGCAGAAACACAGAGAAAGAAAGCTGCCATTTTGCCTTGCCATGTGAGAGAGGACCTCAGGATCACCTACAGCCACAGGAAGACAGAGAAACCCCAAGAGGCTGAGAGAGAGTCCGGAGACTGGAATCAGCGGAGCAGCTTGAAGCTGAAGAAAGGTAGCCTGAAGAGAGATGAGCCATATGCCTGATCACCCACAGCTGAACATGGGGAGAAAGTGAACCTGGAGGAGAAAGCGGAGACCAGCCCCCATTTTCCAGGATCTGCCAGCAGCTAACTTTGGTGAGACAGCATCTCTGATGATGCCTTAATTTGGACATTTTCACAGCCTCAAAGTATAAGATTTTACCCTAATAAATTCCCTTTATAAAAGCCAACCCATTTCTGGTATTTTGCATTGGCAGCCTTCAGCAAAATTGAAAGAGGCATGCACACATTGTAGATGAATCCCAAAAAGATTAGGCCAAACACAAAAAGTGCATGCTTTCTATTATTCCATTTATGTGGAGTTCAAGAACAGGCAAAATTAATCTATGGTGATAGAAATCAGAACCTTGGTTGCCTTTTAGTGGAGGAAGTGGCTAAGCAGGGAAATTTGTGGTGTGATGGAAATGCTCTGTATCTTGATTGGGATAGTGGTTACATGAGTGTGTATACAGTTGTCAAAAGTCATCAGAATGCACACTTAAAATCTTTACTTTCCACTGTGCATGTGTTTTACTTAAATTAAAGGCAAAGAGAATGAAATGAGAAGAAGTGGTGATAGTGCGTATAAGGCAAATTCTATTGAGGGGTTTTGTGGGAAGGGATGCAGAGAAATGAGGCAGGAACTGGAGGGGAAGGTGAGACCAGAAGTGTGTGTTTCTGTGTGCATGTATGTGTTTGCACGCAGGTGCATGTGTTTGTGTGTGCACATCTGGGCACATGCATATTTGTGTGTATATGCACATGTGTGCATGTGTGTGCTTTTTAAAGGGAGATTTTGAAGTATATCTGTACACAGATGTGATGATCCAATAGAGAGAGAAAAATTGATGTTGGGGAGAAAGAGGGAGGAAATTCCAGAGCAAAGACGGTTAGTAGAAGAAAGGTGAGTGAATATAAGATTCAGAGTGTCTTGGAAGCAAGGAAGTAACCTTGTTCTGTTCGTCTCCAGCGAGTTGAACCAGGATTAATGACAGGAAGTCATGAGGATCTTGGCTCATAATAAAGACGGAATTTTTTTTGAGAAATAGAGTTATTGCCCTCGCAGGCTGCCTTGAGAGAGAGTGAGATCCTGGTTATGAGGGATGAGAAAGCTGCTGTAGCAGGAAATTCCAACCTCAAATGGGGTAAGGGGGAGAGAGCTCGGTCTGGGTCTCCTCCTGCCTTTGTGTGAATCCCGGGAGAGACGGATGGGGATACAGGCCGGCCCCAGCTCCACCACGCGTGTGCGCCTGACACAGGCCCTTCTGACTTTTGTCAGATGTTGGTGCCCCGGTGTACTTCTACGAGTTTCAGCACCGGCCTCAGTGCTTTAACGACTCCAGGCCAGCTTTCGTCAAAGCCGACCACAGTGATGAAATCCGCTTTGTCTTCGGAGGTGCCTTCCTGAAGGGTGACGTCGTCATGTTCGGTAAGCATCTGGCCTTCGGGGGTCCTGCTGTTGTAGGAGTCTGGGGAGAAAAGAGACCCTCCACTGTGAACACGAAGCTCTGCACACACCCCGCTGCTGTGCCTTCCCTCTGGAAACCGATGGGCTGGGATTTAACCGCTGTCTACAGTTTGCAGGTACAGCCTTTCTCTGGAAAATGCCCCCAATCTTATTTTTCAGAGACCAAGATGAAAAAGGGCTGCCAGCATTTGTCTGATGAGTGCCTCTCTCTTAACTAAACTCTATAGGTGTGGGCACTCAAGCAAGCTACTTTTTTTCCTAATGAGAACCATTTTCTTCCTCCACACTGACCACTGGTCTCACCCTCTCTGTTCTGCTCACAGCTCCCAAGCTTTAAAAGGCAGGGACCACGTTTTCACAATTCCAGCCCATTGGTTTGGATCCAAATGATCTAATATATATGCTTGCGAACCATCATTAGAAATGTTAGATCATAGAGTCCTGAATTTATGACATGTTTAGTACTTAAAATAATAAACCAATCAGTTGAGATTATCAATCAAAAAATTACAAAAACTATAGGAGATAGCAATAAAATATTTCACTAAAAACATTATACAGTGCAGGATTTTCACTAATTCATGCCGACCTTTGCAATGAGGACACAGCTTCCCTTATAGAGTGTGTTTGTGCACTGGGGTTTATTCATTATTTCACTTATTCATTCTCATCTTCAAAATACCAGTAATACTAAAACTACCTCTTAGGTTTGTCATAGGATTGAATGAATAAATTCCTACAAAGCACACAGTGAGTGCTTAATAAATGTACCATTATTATTACTCGGCAACCATTACTGAGCCTGTGCTATGTGATGGCACATGGACTCTCCAACTGGAAAAAAATTTGCAATATACTTATCAAATGGCTAAATTCCTTGATACCTAAAGAACTTCTACAAATCAATGGGAAAAGAAGAGCACAATAGAAAACTGGGTGATAGCCATAAACAGAAAGTTTATGGAAAAGGAAACATGAGTGGCTTTTAAATGTAATAACTTCACTCATACCAAGAGAACTACAATCTACACTAAGCTGAGAAGTCCCTTTTCATCAATCAGGTTGGGAAGCACAACAGATTTGGAAACGCAATGCATTAGAGAAGGTGAGGGGAAACAAACTTTTAAGTTACTGGCAAACTCTACCCAAATTTAAAAGACATGTAATCCTAGCTATTCTACTTCTAGAACTTTTGCACAATTATACTTTCATGTGTGCAAAAATGCACATGCACACTAAAGCATGTTTTCACCAGCAAAAGATTGGAAACCATCTTAAATATCCATCAAGAGAATACTAGATAAAGGAATTACATATATTTGTACATAATTATGTGAATATATATTTATGTTTATTATTTTTATAATCTATTATATATTTATAGAACAATAAATGGCAATAAAGGGCAACTGTGACAATGTAGAACTATCTCCTAGATACAATTTGAGTGAAAAAGCAAGATTGATGGTATGTGTCCATAATGCTATCAAATATGTGAAACAGTGCTTGCTTAAACACTTGTAGGTGCCCATCCTGTCTTCAGAATGGTACTCAAGAAGCTAGTAACAATGATTGCCTCTGAGGCCCGTATTTAGGTATCTGGAGGGAGGAGATGGGAGGAAAATTTATTTTCATTGGATACCCTTTCTGCATTAGGGGTTGTACCTCGAGCGGGTATCACCATTTTAAATAAAGAAATACAATAATTAATTAATTGCAAGAAAGAGAGAGGGAGAGATGCAGTCTCTGTCCCCAAGGAAATGACAACCTCATGGGAGTGGCTGAAAGAATAGAGAGAAGACGTGTTCAGCCTCCACCACTCGGAAGCCACGATTCCTCGGGCGAGTCACAGTTTTCCTGAGCCTCAGTGTCTGCATGTACAAAATGGGTACAAAATGGGCTTGTGGAGACCCAATGAGAGGAGAGGTGCAAAAGTGATTTATCCAACGTTAAGTCCCCTTGGGCCTCTGGGGATCACTGTGAGCAGCCGAATTTTGTGGTTCTCTCCTTCAGAAGGAGCCACAGAGGAGGAGAAACTGCTGAGCAGGAAGATGATGAAGTACTGGGCTAACTTTGCTCGGACGGGGTAAGTGGAGCTTTGGGCCTCCCCCTACACCAGAGGGGCTGAAGATGAAAATCTCACCCCTGTTTCCACCCTCACTTCCAGGAACCCCAACGGAAAAGACTTGCCTCTGTGGCCAGCCTACAACCAGAGCGAGCGGTACCTGCAGCTGGATGTGGACATGAGAGTTGGAGAGAAACTGAAGGAGCAGAGAATGGAGTTTTGGACTAACACCCTACCCCTGACACTGTCCACTTCTGGAGTTCTCCTCAGTCCTCTTCCCTCTTTACTTTTCCTTTCTCTGATCTTGACTTTCTTTTTATTTTTCGCTCCTTGAGAAGTCATCTTGCTGTGATTTCGCAGCCGTTCTTCTCCTGCAATTTCTCCTACAATCATTAGGTTCGTTCTGAGTTTGGCTGCCTCATCTGAGGATCTTGGTGGGAATGAGCTGCTTTAGTTGATGTTTTATGGATTTGGGATTGATCCTTAATGGAATTCTATTCAACACCAAAAAAGGCAATTTGCCTTGGAACACTACCAGATTTCTTCACTAAATCTGGAGGAGGGCTGGCCTATTAGTTGGCATAATAACAATCTCATTACTCACAGGAAATAAAATCAGAATCTAAAATATATATAGGGAATGGAATTTAATTCTTTGCTGAAAACTGTCCCCCCTGCCCCACATTCAGCACCCAAGATGAAGCAGACTTACTCCCAGAGAAGCTGCCTGTGTGAGTTACCCAAAATGTGAGTCCTCCAACCCCCATCCAGGGGTGTTGCTTGGCTTGAGCTGGGTCTCTACCCTGGCTCAGTGAGATATGTGGGTAGGTGGGAGGATATGCTGCAAAGCCTTCTTCTCAGCAATTGAAGCCAGTCATAATCCAAGACCAAGGACCCAGAAATCAAACACCAAGCAGCAAGGGTCAGCTCAGGGACACCAAGAAGAAAAGAGGCTTCCCTGATGCCCACATCTCTGACCTGCAGGCTAATCCTTCTTTCAGTAAATCTACATCGGGTGCCTGATTTGTACCAGGCCTGTGCTGGGCTCTGGGGTGAGAGTGGTGATCAAAAGAATGAGCTCTATCACGCGGTGAGCAATCAGGCATTAAACCCTCTCACAACTGGATATCTGATGCTGTAAACTTGATAAGTGCTACTCAGGAAAAGTAAGGGGTTTTAAAGAAAGTATAACAGGGGAAACTAAATTAGGTTGATGCCTTGGGAGGCTCTCTCTGGAAATAACATTTATATCAAAAAGAGGATGAGTGAAAGCTCACCGGATGGCAGGAAAGGAGAATGAATGAAATGCTCTTACTTTTTATCACAATATCCATATAATTCATTTAGGCAGTTAGTACTTCTTGGTGATTGTCTACACATGATGAGCATAGAAGAAGAGGGTTTCTGGGATGTCCATAACTTATAGCTCATCTGAGTCAGAGACTCCAACTCATAACCTGAATTTGGCCCCCAGAACTATTCTGTTTAGCCCAAATAATATCAAAAGTGATTTTGGAATTAGTGCCAGCTAGTTTTGAAATCATATTAAAAGCCATTTTTCCAGCTTTTCCAGGAAACTCAGAAGATCTGGCAACACTGGAGCTGCTTTCCCATATGGGAAGCAAGGGTTCTGCCAACCCATACAGAAACTTTGTGCAAAGTAGAAGGTACTCCTTCCCCAAGACCCTCTACAACCATCTTCCAGGGGACTTTCATGCTAATTATCTAAGTCTATGATGTGAATGACACCACCTCTGAAGTGGTAGCTTTGTGCAGTGCACGACTTTCACAACTGTTCACAGTGACCCTGATGGAGCAACCTGCAGGAACTGAGTAGTGGCTGCCTCCTTTTCAAAGACATGAGCTCTCAGCTTTTCACAGTCCACCATTTTCCTTTGTCTTGTACCTACTTGTCACAGGGGACTGCCTGAGCACAGCCTGCCACCTCTCCCTGTGGCCCACAAATAAACCCTGTGCTTGGGACTGTGTGACCCTGGCTCCTAGGACGGGATGATAAATGTGGGCTGTCTCCTTACTGGGAGTACCTTGACGTAAAACACATCCCCTGGCAGATAGTGGCCTGCGGGCACACTCCTTCTTCTTTTGCCCCATGCATATGTACATTTGTTGGAAACAGTCTTGCTAAAGTATGTCCATTTCATGGCACCCAGTTCACCCCACGGATATATCTGTTCCTGGCAGGGAGGGAGCAGTGTCCCTCCATCACAGCGCGTGCTGCAGGTAGAACAGCTCCCAGTGTCGGCCAGTGAATTGAGACCTGCCGGCCAGGGGTCTGACACTCACCAGCGAAGATGGCCTGGCCAAACACTCCTCCATCAGTGCCAGTGTGAGTCGTGCTTTCACTGGTGACCCCAGCCCCTGTATTGGAGTGGGATGCTATCCCTTAGCTGACTCTCTTTCTGACTGAGAGTTTGCCACAGCGAGCAGAGTGCCAACAGTCGCACACTGAGCCATTTCACTCCCTGATATCAACTGACCCCTGAAGATGTTTTAAGTTTGGACTCTTGACCTCTCATTTTCCAATAAGCTGCAGAGAGGTGAGGGAATTTATCCAAAATCACTCAGCGAGTTAGAGAGAAGTGAAGACTAGGCCCTGGCTCTCTCGTCTCCCAGAGCAGGACTCTTCCTGCCATGCTGCCTGCCTCCCTCAGCAGACAGTCGCAGGCTTGGGTGGTTCCCTGGTTTAGGTGGTTGTGGGAGGGATGGATCAGTGACACTCGGGCCACTTTATGGTGACAGGAAGAGGGGTCGAGCCAGATGCAAGCAAGCTGGAAACAGCTGCCTCTGTAGCTGTAGAAGGCTAATTTCTACATTGATATTTGGCGAAACTAACAGCTAGAAAACACCACTGAACTCATTTTTTAAAATGTCATATTAAGTGACACTGCTCACATCATTTGCACACTGCTTGCAGACCCAGCATCCTTGAATGTAGTTCTAATTTTGGCAAATGTCTTGCTGGGGCTGGGGGCACATTTCCAGTCAGCCAGGTACAGGGCCCTCTTCCCTTCTTGTTTCTGTCCACATGCACTCATGTTTTATCTATTTAAAGTTGAAACATAAGTGTCATTTGGCATTCTGCTCTGTTCATTTAATTCTGGGTTTTTCTGTCAGGGTGTAAGTAGAAGAATCCCTTGCAGGGATTTCCCAAGATTCAAATGCCCAAACCACTTCCCAGTCCGACTGAAGCAGAATCTTCTTAGATGGGAACTAGAAACTTATATTTCCAGTTTTCTGGCATTCTGATGCACCCCCCTGGTTAAGAGCCACTGGCTCTTAATAGTAATATGGTATACATATTATCCAGATTACTAGACAATCTCCAAAAAAATTTGCTTTGATATCTGCTTGATGTGAATATGTCATAACCTCCTTAACCACTATCCTGATCCTGGACGTTTTGGGGTCTAATTGGAGGAGCAACTTTGGGAATGAGGCTATGGACTGTGTCAAAAACTCTGCACTTTTTAAATGACTCATGTTGTAAAGATGCACTTTCCTAAAGGCTCATATCACTTATATTCATTAGCAAAGTGAGTATAGATATTTCATGATCACACCTGCTTTCCCATTATTGTAAAAACATAAAATATCTCATCACTTTCTTATTGTAAACAAACATTTTAATTTTTTCACAGAAAACTCATATATTTCAAACAATCTTCCATCTGATTCATCAAACCCAAACAAAACTGTCACTGACAAACCAAATCAGTCTTTCCTGTGAATTTCTTCGTGTCCAGCAGAGGGCAGCATTACAACAGGGAAAAAAGCTTCCCTGGGAGAGGTTTCTGGAGTGGCCCCGATGTGATTTACAAGAACCCGAAAGGAAAAGAAAACCACACACAATCATTTATAAACCAATCCCACATACTCTTGTCCCTTTTCTCTGCCTGCAACATTCGAAAAGAGGGAAAGGTACAGCTCATAACCTGAAAATTCTGACTAAAGGGACTAAACCCACAGGCAGCACAGAGGTTGGCAGTTTTTGTTTTGTGTATTTATCTTATTTTTGTAGTTTCCCATCATGTCCCTACGAGTTTGCCTTAGATGAGCATAACGAGTCCCTTTCCCCAGGACGCCCTGGCCATTCTCTTCTGCCCTCAAGGGCCCTTTGTACTCTGATCCATTTTAGCCAAACCTGAGGGCCAACTGTCCTCCCTCAGCCTCTCAGCCCACGTGGGCCGGGTTTGCCTAGAGCTGAGGCAGCAGGGGCCGCCCAGGTAATGCATCTACACCTGAGACTTCCCATCTGGTCTGTGCTCTGCTCAAAGCCTGTGTTGAGTGTGAGAAAGGAGGGGCTGGGGAGAAAAAAAAACCTACCTCAACACATGATTATATAAAAACACAAGAAAATTCAGTGGCAGCAAGCTCGCTGTGCTCCATGGATGGGTCAGAGGTCAAGTTGGGCCTTAAAGGATGGGTAGGAGTGGGGAAGACAAGTAAGTGTGGTGGGGGCATGGGCACTGGGGGCAAGAAGCCAGCCCAGTGGGGTGGCAGGGCCAACATTAGCAAGAGGAAAATAAAAGAAAAATAGCTTTTGTACCTCAATCTGTAGGAAACAGATGCCTTGTGTTATAGGGAAATGATGGGATAAAAGGTGAATTTTACCTCCATCTATCTATCATGTCGCTCTCTCTCTCGCTCTCTCCTCTCTCTCATCTATCTTCTATGTTCTATCATCTATCATCAATCTATCTGAGCCCTTTTGTGTAATTGCACTTGAAGCCATATTTACCTCCTGGATTTTTCATATATGAGAGCCAATGTATGCTTTAGATTAGCTTGAGTTGGATTTCTGTTAGCACATAAAATAGAGTCCTAGTTAAAGTGATTACCAAAATGGATAACTTATAATAATCATCATCATACAGAGACATATACATACATGTAAACATGACACACACACACATATATATATGATTTACATTTCGATGAATTTTCACTAACTGCACACATTTATTTGACCCAGATCAAGAAACAGAATATTGCCAGCATCCCAGAAGACATCTTGAGCTCAATTCCAGGCCTTGCACCTTCCCTTGACCCCATTCACCCAAAATGGCGGCCACTATCCTGACTTCTGGCAGCAGATTTTAGCTTTTTTGGGTTTTGTACTTTATCTAAAGAGAATCATACACTCTTCCATCTAGCTTCTTTCTCTCAACATTATGTTTGTGAGATTCAACCGTATTTTGTATGTGATTGTAGCTTATTGCTGCTGTGTAGATATTTTATTCTTATTCATTATTGTATATTTCCTTGCTTGGCTTTCCTCTGTGCAACAAATAATTTACAAAAGTGCATTCCTGAAAATAAGTCACACAATGGAAAAAGTGAACCATTGATGGTCAGTCAGTAAAGTAAGGGCAGGGCGACCTTGGTCACTAGTTAGTGACAAGACATTGGCTTCTTCAAGTCGTACCTACTTCAGCCATGGACTTGAGCATCACGATAACTTGTTTTGGCTTCTTTGTGTCTCTGATGCTTGCTTTTCTGGGATTTGGTACACAGCATCCTGGTTTGCTGTGCCCCAGAGCAGGTCCCCATGGCAACCTCTGGCTTTTTCTTTGTTGTTTTAGTGAGAGCTAAGATTTATATGTCTAACCCTTCGGCCATGTTCCCACAATCCCCCTGATATTGTTTGTAAATGTTCATTAAAAAGCGGTTAATAGCTTCCAATTAAAGAAGGGTGATCAGACATGCATTTTTTCCCACTCTCTCCCCAAATTCTTCTAAAAGGATGGTAAAACAAAGCTTTTAAAGTAAAGTCCCACATGGACAAACAGAATGGGAGCAGAGACGCCAGCATTTTGGAAGCTGGAAGGACAAATGAGCAGTGATGACTCCAGAAGTCAGGAAGTGGAAATTAGCACATGGGAGAAGGAAGCCCCCAAGCAAGCAGATTCAAAATGGAGGCAGGAGGAGGTTCTTGGGTTTAGAGGTACAAGATGCCTGTGGAAGTGAGAGCGAGGTATCCCCACTTACACCCACGGGGCATGCAGGTCTTCCCTCTGGGACCCACCTCCAGGCCCAAGTTTCCCACAGCCGCTCTGCCTCAGCCAGTCCTAGGACTAGGACCCAGGGAATCCAAACAACTAATTACAAGTCCTCGGCAAGTGTGGACACAACACAATTTCTGTCCATAGGTGGAGCCCCTGCCCCTGCTCCAAATGGGAGTATGACAGCAGATTCCCTGAGAGGAAGAAGGGCCTGGGAGAGTGGAGAGTGATTTTTTTGCAGCGAGTTTACCCAGCTGGGCCCCCCTTGAATATCAACAGGGAGAGGGGAGGGGGATTCATCTCAGGCTGGGGGCACGCCCAGCCACCTAGGTAAAGAGAGGAATTACATCAGAGAGGAGGCAGAGACAGGTGGCCATCAGCACCACTCCAGCTGACTGCAGGGGATCTAACCTGCCCAAGGGAAAAGGGCAGGTAGGCTTCTGAAAGGCTGATTAACCTAAGGACTCAGAATAGCTCAATGGGAGAATTCCTGCCTAGCATATGTCAGGTCCCTGGTTCAATTCCTGGCTATTCCTTGAGAAGAAATTCACCAGGTTATTAGGCATCCACCTGAAACTTTATGACAGGGAACTTATAGACATTTTCAGTGTATTAGCTTTTCTTGGATCTCTTATTTTTAAAAATGTTCATTTTCATTTATTTCCCTTACTTTACTCACTAAAACCCAGTTCAAAACCTGCAGAGGGCAGGCTGCAGGGTGAGTGACTGAGGAACACCAGCAGCCTGAGAACATCCTTAGGGGCCTGAGAAGACTGTTTTTCCATGTTTATTATTATATTTTTCTTCTGTCTCCTTTTTTTAAAAAACAAGTTACTGCTGTCTTGTTTCTTGCTTGTTTTGTATCCTCTCCCTTTCTTTCTCTGCTTGTTTATTTTTGCTTTTTCTTTCTTTTATTCTTTTGGTTACTGATCTACCTACACTATTTCTCCTCACTCCTTCATCTTTATAACTTTTGTTTTCCCTTGTTGTTCTTTCATTCCACCTCTTTTATTTGGTCTCCAATTTTTCTTGTTTGTATTTCTCCTGCTCTCCCTTTTTCTCTGTACACTTTTTCTTTTTTACTTTTTTCTTTCTCTCTTCTCTGTTTTCTTTTCTCCTCTTCTCACCATTCCAGCATTTTAATTCATTCTATATATTTATTTCTCTATTCTGTTTCTTGTTTCATTGTTTCAATTCCACTTTCCTAATCTTATTCCTCTGTGCTTTTTACTC
>JAQZBX010096442.1:0-11805 GCA_029593785.1 Cabassous unicinctus
AAGATTGCCAGCAGTAAACAAACAAAAAATGTTTGCCAGTTCATATTTCTTTTCACAGTGTAATTTTATTTCAGGGCAGAATAGAGGTCAGGAAGAATGAATATCTTGTTTTAAACTGACTCTTCATCACTCCTGCAAGGAATTATTGATGTATGATGCTGCTTTTGCTCCGTTTTTTGGCCAGTTTAAGGGGTTAAAGCTAGGGCAGGCTATTCCCCTGGAGTGGGGGCTGGTTGCCTACAGACAAATTCTGACACGTGTAGATGTCAAGATAGAACCAAAATGTTACAAACGGAACTCTGTTAAGGTGAATTTCACTTTTGTCGGAATTGGGGTTTTTCCCCCCTTTAAGTTCAATTGACTTGCAGTGGATCCCCTCAGAAAAGGACTCAGACTATCTATGCTAGAAAGCCTCCCGCCCAGCGCAAAGGATGCCGCGCTAGCCGGGAGGGGGAGGGACTTTGGTGAACAGACTTTCTGCCCCTTGCCTGGCGAGCATGGCTGGGGTGAATGGAAAAGCGTCTGGGATGAGATGAGTAGGTGGAGAGCTTTGAAATCCTTGGCACGGAGGCCTTCTTCATGAGACAAAGGCCCGGGTCCTAATGGGCTGGGGAAGGAAGAGAAGGTGTGGGGGTCCTCGGGAGCAGTGTCGCCGGCACTTGCCCTGAGGGCGTTCCACGTAAGCCCCTCTCAGCTCGGGCTGAAGATTTCCCATTTC
This sequence comes from Cabassous unicinctus, assembly GCA_029593785.1. Lineage (NCBI taxonomy): Eukaryota > Metazoa > Chordata > Mammalia > Cingulata > Chlamyphoridae > Cabassous > Cabassous unicinctus. The sequence continues at coordinate 719 of JAQZBX010096442.1, forward strand.
TAGCTCCTGAGCAGAGAGCAGCACGTAACGCAGGTAGTTTTTCTCCTGCCACCTGATGAGTGTTATGAAACAGTCATTCCAGGCAGTTGGTTCAGTCCAGAGACTGTAAGCACATTCTAGTTCACTTTCTGTTCAGTGATTTTGGAAAAAATAACCGATTTGACTGCTGTCAGAAGGGGCTTCGACGAGTGACTTTAATACCCCCTCCCCAAAACCACAAACGACTTTGGAAACTGACTTTAAAAACATACTATTTGCGATGTCATCCGTCCCAAATTCCAGGGGTTAGAGGACCGGTCATGTCCACAAACTTCAGGCTGCAAGGGTGAAAGAGAATCGCGGAGACGGGCTCCACGATCCGTGGAAAATTGAAAGCAACGCAAGGGCACCCACGGGATGCGGCCGCGGCTGGGGCGGGAAGGAGGGGCCGGGCGGGCGCGGAGCACCTCCCGCAGCTCCGGGCCGGAGCGCGGGGCCAGGTCACCTGACTCGCGGAATTTGGGGCCGCGCGGGGTGGAAGGGGAGGGGAATGGCTAGCACCTCCCTTCCCGCTCCCGCTGGATGCAGGTCGGCGGGGGCAGGCGCCGGGCGGCCACGTGGTGGTGCTGCCACTGCCCCCGCCCAGCGGCCCAGCCCGGGAGCCGCGGCGCCCGCTGACCCCCGCAGCGGGGAGGCGGGGAGGGAGGGACGCGCAGGAAGCCGAGCAGGAAGCGAGCCCGGCGGCCGCGTTTTCCTGGGGAAGCGGCGGACGGGGCGGCGCAGCCCGCGGGGCTCGGGGAGCCGCCTCCTCGATGGGGTGAGTGCGCGGCGCCGGGAGTTGGGAGCTTTCCCGGCGCGGGGTTCCCGGCTCCCGCCCCCGCCTTTGTGTCTGGGGCTCGGGAGGCTGCGAGGCGCTGCGCACCGCGCGCGGGGTGGAGCGGCTTAACGTGGTGGCAGCGAGGGTCCGGCCACCGCTCCCTGGCCCGCCGCTGGCCGGCAACTGTCTGCAGAGGACAGATTTGAGGGCGAAAGGTAGAAGGGGATGGCGGGGCGGGGGTCAAGAGAGGAAGGACCCGGCCGAGTTAGGAGAGGGGTTTCCTCCACCCGGCCCCCGGTGACGGGCAGGGCGTTTGGCGGGCGCCAAGGGGTTGCGGAGGGAGCGCGGGTGGGAATGAATGACCAGACCCCGGAAGGGAGTTCCGAGTGCGCCCTCGAGTCAGCACCCTGTCCCACCTGCCTCGCCCTGCCCGGCGCCCCTCTCCCTCGGGGTCCCTGCTTCTGGGCTCGACCCGCCTCCGCTGTGAACTTGGGGAAGCTGCGGACCGAGGCGAGAGCGGGAGGCTGTGATGTGGCTCCGGCGCGTTCGGATCCGCTATTGTTCCTTTTCTGACTCCAAGGAGCCCATCAGCTGGCCCAGGAGCACAGACGAGGCCGCTCCGGGCCTGCGACGGCCCCCGCCCCCTCGGCCCTCGCCCCCGGCCCATCTTGCCCCTTTCCCCGCCGCAGCTCTGAAGAGGGCGGGGAGAAGGATTCTGGAGTTGGGGCTGACTCCGGGGAGCTGGGATTTCAGGAGGAAGGAGGATGTGGAGCTGCGCGGAGGGGTGGGGCGGGGCGCCCACCCGCCTTCTGCCTCAAGCCCCTGCCCGGGAGGGCGGGTATCCTTCCTGACCCGTCTTCCCTCCACTGCCGGCTTGGGTAGGTCTGTGTCCGCAGTTGAGTTTCTGCAGTTTGCAGGGTCCCATCTTCCAACCTCTGGCTCGCACTCTCCCTTGCGTCTGGGCCTCGCACTTCTCTTTGGCGGGAGGGGGCGCAGACCTTGAAGAGGTAGCAGATAGGGGATTAAGGCACATGGAGGCCGGAGGCAAGTGCCGGAGCCAGAGGTGACCTCCCAGGGATCTGGGCTTGGGCTCGTCTCCTGGGAGCACAGCTCTGCGCACTTTATTTACAATGATATTTGGGACAAATCTGCGGACTCGCCGCAGCTCACCCTTCCCGCAGGTTCACAGGTGATTTGGATGGATCCAAGTTTTCCTTCCGGGAAAGGAGAATGCTAATGTATCCGAGATGGGGAAACGTTGCCACTTCTCTGGAGAATGTGATCTCAAAGGGCCGACAGAGAGAATTGATTTGGGCAAACTTTAGGATTTAGCAGAAGCTAATCTTAGGGAGCCTCTCCTCTTTAACATTTGAACAAAGTTGGAGGAGATCTGAACCACAGGGAGGGTGGGTTTTGAGTCTTCTGTTCCCAGCGCACAGCTCCCTGTTCACACGAGGTGTTGGGAGTTTTATTACTAATAGATTAACCTGATAATCTTTTCTTAACGATGCCTATCAAGTGCCTTATTCCCCCAACCTTCGGATTGTAGGGTGGTAGCTTTTATGTGAGAAAACGTATCCAGTTTTTTTTGTCATTTTAACCAGTGCATGCAAAACGTGCATTGGGAGTGACATCCCATGCTTGGCTGTCACAGGTTTTCATCTCCATGCACTGAGATGCTTTCTTAGTGAATTTTGTTGCATCATTTACACTCCTTAGATTTGTTTTAAGAGGGAGGGTGGTTAATAACCTTGTTGAAAAATATTATTACCATATCTCTCAAATTGTCTAAATTGAATGGATATTCCACCCCGGGGATTCAGTGGGGGAATGATACAGTGTCCTTGCTTACTAGGTGTACCTTAAAAGGAAGTTATTTTTCTCAGCTGCTGCTTCTCAAACCTTCTTTGAGGCAGGTAGATCTAGTATCACTTGGATTTTAAATGTGAGGGAACCAAGGCTTGGAGGTTAAGAACTGTTAGAGTTTGGGGTTGATGGAATACCATGGAGAAACTTTGCCTCTCTCTCTCTTTTCCTTCCTTCATTTCTTTCAAAATAAAAAGTAAGTTGGAAATATTTCAAACATACATTAAAAATATAGGATTTAGTAAGACATTCATTTATCCACTATCCGTTTGAGTTGCTAATATTTCCGTATTTGCTTCATATTTCCTCTACTCCCAATAAGAAACTGTGACTGATATATTTTTTTCACCCCACCCCCCACTCCACCGTCACCACTTACCACTAACATGAAGTTGGCATATATAATTCCCAAGCATGTTTTGGAATTTCTGTATCTTGCGTATCCAAAACAGTTTATGCAAGTTTGTGCACTTAACATTGTATGTAAGTGGCAGTTAACTATGTACATACAGCTTGTGTATTTTAACTTATTATGCTTTGAGGGTACATGTAGATCTTTATTCACTTTAGCTGCTACAGAGAATTACAGTGTATGAATAAATTACAGTACACTCATTTCCTTGCCAAGGGAAAATTACAGTGTTTCTACTTTAAACTGTTAAAGACACTTTTTCTGCTGAGGGACAGTTGGTTGGTGCCAACTTTTTTACTATAACAAACAATTCTACAGTAAATACCCTAAGACATGTTTCCTTGTGCACCAGTTTCTCTTATCCATCTAAACAGTTGCTGGGAAGTGGAGTCATAGGTAATGCTACATTGATTAATTCATTCATTACTCAACTTTGTAGGATCCCTCTTGGCTATCTGTTGAATGACACAATGAAATCAAATCAATTTTAAGCTTTAATGAAATTACGTTGGTTGGCTAGATTCTTTTGTTGTTGATTTTTCTCAGTTTTCTCTTTTTAATAAGAAAAGCACCTCTTAATTTTAAAGTTGAAGCATGCGCTAAAGCTGTGGTGCTGAGTTGGGATCCTGGGGCTGATACCTCCTCTCAGCCAGGCATTAGTCATGCTCTGTGTGACCCTTTATTACTCACTCAACCTCCCTCTTCCTCTCTTCCTTCCTTGGTAAAGCATTTTCAGAGGCACATTCCTCCTCTAGGAGTTTATGGAAATGTAGTTGTGTTAGTGATACATTTTGCCCCTAATTGTAATCCCGACTGGAAGGATTTAAACACTTTGGCTTCCTTGTTATTTCTTCAAATTGTCAAGCACATTGTTGCCTCAGAGCCTGTGCATTTCTTGTTCCCACTGCTTGGAAAATTCTTTCCCTAAATATTCACAAGGTTGTGCCCCTCAACCCCTTGGGTCTTTACTCAGACATCACTTCAGGGAGATCTTCCCAAGCCACTCCTTGCCAACATGCCCTGCCCTCTTTTCCTTGGTGTATTTTTCTCACCTTGGCACTTATCACCTAACTTGCCATATATTTTAATTTGTATTGTATATTGTTTGTCTCTTCCTACTAGAATATAAGTGCCAGCAAGGCAGGAGTTTTGTGTCTTTTGTTCACTGCCGTATCTCTAATATCTAAAACAGGGATGACATATAGTAGGTATTAAAATGTTTGTTGAATGAATGAATGATTTTAATGTTTATTTTGTATAGTTTCTGCTTGGAATTTCTATTTTAGCTCATATTGGACAGTACCTGTTATATAACCCAGCTATAATTGTGTGCCCCAAGTGTCATATTTACAGTACAGGTTTCATCAGGATAAAAATTGTGTGTTTTTTAAAGGAACCACTCTATTTTTTAAAGGACACACTCAAAACTCGTGTGTCTTCAGATTTTGTTCTCAACTTTTTGCCTGACCTGAATTCAAAGAAAAACAGTAGCACAAAGCTTGGATGCACACCCACCTGTCCTTTTCTTGATAACCCAGCTTTCTAGCATTTTAAATGTTCAAGTCACACAACCAAAGAATGTTTACTCTCTATTCCACACAGAATCTGTACAAACAGGCCAGCAGCAATCTCAGTCACACTGAATTTCTAAGAACAGAAAACCGTATTGCTCTGAAGTTTTGCAGTGTCTATACTCATCATTGTACTGACTGTGCGTTCATCCATGACATTTTTGTTTGGTTGGAAAATGTGTTTTTCATGATGGAAGGAAAGTGATGACCTTAATCTGAAGATGCAAAAGCAACCAATATACAGCAGAAGGCCTAGAAATACTCTAAAGACTGTCACATAAAAAAATCCTTAATTCTTGGTGCTGAAAACATTCACTGTTACAGTGCAGTGTTATTTTGCTAAAAGCCGACTGAATTTTCCCTACCTTACATGATGAGTATAGGAGTTGACAAAACAAAGCTAAATGCATCAAAAGCCTCTTGGGTATATTTTAAACGGGTGATAGGAAAAAGGGCTCTGGAATTTTTTCCTATTAATTATTTATTTAAGTAGATGATACTGATGGTACCCTAAAAAAAAAAAAAAAAAAAAAAAAAAACCTCTAGAGTATTGAAGAACAACCATTTTATCCTCTGTAATAAAATGATACTGAAAGGAATTAGTGTATTACAGATTCAAATAGGATTCGTTAACGCTCCAGCTGAAAATCTTCAGCATAGAATTATAGTAAGCCTATTAAGTTGCTAAATGATTTAGAGATTTCTTCTGTTTTCTGGCTACCCATGAGCTGAAAAGGTACAGGTGTCTTAAAGAAAGTTAGAGCAAGATTATTAAACACCCATTTCCCAGCCCTAGCAATCTACAATGAATGAAAATATTCTAGTCTTTCACATCAGACTCACTGATAGGCAGCAGTTAATTCAGTCAGTATTTTAATAAGTAATTTTACTGACCTAGCCATGTGTTTAAAAACAATACAAAACAAAACAAAAATATTCTATTTGGTTGAAGGAAGCATGCCTCATTCTTCAGTTTTATGTTCTGTGTCACATACAGGGTGAATTTATTGAACCAAATACCTGTTATAAAGCCCCTGAATGGTGGTCACTGGCTTTAGAGCAGACCTAGTCTAGAGTGGAATTTAGACAATAACCAAAAGGCAAAGTTCAGGTTAAAGTTCAGAATATGTAGTTCCCCCCCTCTAGTTAGGTCGACAGCAGGCAAGTCGTTTTACCTCACTAAGCCTCAGTTTTCTTACATATAGATAAGAAACATACCTCTTGTCCATGTCCACCCTTCGAGGAAGTATGTGTGTTATGTCTGGATTGCTGTATCAGCTGGCTTCATGTGATAGGGTGTCACCCTTATCTAACCTACTTGTGATCTAGTCCATCCCTTCTGAAGTTAATAGTGTTCCCTGGGAAGACAGCGTCTTGCCATATAAATTCTGTGACCATTGGTCACATCTGGGCCAGGGCAGACCTTTGGAGTTTTTCATGATTTGTTCATCCCTGCTTCTAAATGAACAGAATCTAATCCTGAGAAAAATTGGTTGTAATCCCAGAGGATTACTGTACAGTGCAAGAAAATACCTTGACTCTTATTCTTTCCTTATTTTTTTCTTAAATTGACGTGTAGTGAACACCAAAGTTTATTGTCAGGTAACCCAACAAGCAATTCATCATCTAGTATGTCAATTTCCCTGATGAATATTTATTATGTTACTCTCTTAGCAAATCCGAACCCATTTTTTCTTAGCCCTATTAGTTATTGCCATTGGTGAGACCAAAATTGGTCTTATCTGTGTTTTTTCCTTTATGATTTCTAGATGGATTTACTTTGTTTAATCTTGAATGTGTTCTTTTCTTTAAAAAAGCTACACAATTCTAAAATTAACCATGACAGCAGTCACATTTACCTCTTTTCACTTTCACAACATCTGTTCAGTCCCTTTTGCTGGCTGAATCAGTGATAGAAAGTCAGCAAGAAAAGAAAACTGGCAGGGTTCACTGGTGGGGAATAAAGGCCCGAGAAACTTCCTTTTATCAGTTTCATGAAGTTCATGGAACTCCCTTCCCTAAGCCGGTTTGTGAAACTGTAGAATACCCAGGTTAAGAACCCCAGATCTATTGACAGCACCTGGAAGACCTTGTCGCGTTTATCCTGTTTACATTTAACAGCCACCTCTCCAGGGCGAAGAGCACAATTACAAGGGGTCTCTTTTCTATCATGAGCCACTGACTCCCAGGACAATTTGATAACCTGCCATTACATCAATGGAAAGTAATAATCAAGGCTTTTATACCCTCCACTGGAAAACTAGTCTCCAGTTGCCATGCCAACCATCTACATACCATTGCCCGTATTTAGGAACTGTATCTACTAGATGCAGTAAAATGCTATTTAGAAGTACTAAGTGGCTCTGTAGTCTGACGCTTTCACAGAGACCTGATGAATTCTAAGGATGGGCCTTAAGTTCCTCCCAACAAGGGAATGTATTTCTTGGTCCAGAGTTGGACTTGTGCCATGGTGGCTGCAGTAGCTTGGCTTGGCTGTTGTAGAGGGAACTGCAGACACCCAGTAACACTCCTAAGCTCACTGAGGTAGGCCTGTGACTAGTTGGCCCAGTGGAGAAAACATCCCTAACTGGCTGTGTGACCTTTCTCATCTTGGCCTCCCAGCCTGATGGGGGCCTGGGAAAGACAGGGCCACCTTTCCTAGCTGGGGAGTCACCTTCAGCTGGAAGCCTGTTCTTCCAGAGAGAAACATCCTTCTGTAGTTAAGTGGCATAGACTGTGGGAAGGGACTGCCTTGTAAGCCACACTTCAGGGAGCCCGTTCCATCAGTATCCACCTTGGAAAATGCCCTCAAGTCTCTCTGGTCAACTGGGCAAAAGGACACACTGTCCGGCCTGTAACAGAGGATCCACAGTGCAAGCCTTTTCAACAACTCATTTTAATTGAATTGAGCCCTTTCTATGTGCCAGGCACTTTGCTGCTCTATTGTAGGCTCCTAGAAGCCGGGGCCTAGCTTATTGATTGCCAGATTTCCTCTGAGCAATCCATATTAACAGAATGCTTGAGGATCCATCGATGAATGACAATCCCTGCCCTCATGGAGCTTTAACTAGTCTGCAATCCGTTACAGTATAAGGCGGACTTTGTAGTTCTTGGTGTGAGCTGGGGGAACTCATTCTACAGTTGAGATGGAGGCCTAGTGGAGGGAAATGGAAAGTGGCCCAGTCAGGAAGAGGTAAAACTAGGCATGAACCTTAGTTCTAGCTACTCAAAGCTCTGGGTTCCTAAACATTGTACTTTTTTGTTTCTTACCAGTGTAGACAGTGACCTTGGGAGTCCTATATTTAGCTAATGGAAATTGTTGTGAATGAAGAAGACATATAGGTTTGGAGAAGTCCTGTTGGAGAAGAGGGTGAAAATGGGAGTCCCACATGAGACAGATGGTGCTGAGCAGTGGCAGCAAGGTCAGAAAAGGTGTGGGTTGGTCCCAGGGGTCCAGCTCTATGGAACCAGGACCTCAGCATGCCACTCAAGGAGATACACATAAGCACATCTGTCAGTGTTTGTCAGTGAGTTAAGAGTTTCTGTGCCCAGTCTCTTGATATGGCAAGAATGCTTAAGGAATTTGAAGATTTCCCATGCAAGTTGTATACCAGGGAATGATCATTTTTCAAAAGTGAAGGGGAGCACTAGCTCGCAGTGGACGATTATGACCCGTGGTCATCTCACTGCTACGAGAAGCAGCCGATGCACAGCCTTTCTCAGGCACTCGGAGGCCAGAGGGCTCATCAATGATGGATTGCATTTTCTTTCTTCCTTATGAAAGTCAACTGAAAGGAAAATAAGACGATAGGGCACACACATATGCCAGGGCCCCAGGAGGGCTGAATCACATCAAGAGGACATAACACTGGGCAAAGTGATGAGCCTTCCACTGTTCTCCCAGCAAATCTTGTTTCAGGCCCAATCCGCATTCCTCATGGGTGCAAGTGGATTTGAAGGCTTTCAGAACCTTCTTGAGTCTGTTTAAAACAAAAATTTTTCCCTCTTTGGGGCTGTTTTTCTCTTCTGAGAAAAATGTTTCACGTTTCTTTCCTATGAGCCTTTTTAAAATCAGAAAAAAACTGCAGCATCTAAGTATAGAAACTATAATTGATATCCATATACCCACCATCCAGGATTCCCTAGGAGCTTTTTAAGGGAAAACTCATTTCTGCCACTAACCATATGTCAGCAATCTTGATAAACTCTTCCATAATTGGATTATTTCTCTGCTTTACAACTGTATACAGTGTTGGATGTGGTTATTTATTTTTTTCTATTGTATTTCTTCTGAAAGTCAGAGACAGGCATACGGAGTGCAATTATTTTCTCAAAATACCTACCCAAGCACTGTTTTGCCACCAATCTGTTGACGACTGTTACCTTTTGTGCCTTGTTCAGCAACAGGCTTGCTTTCTTTTGCTCCTTTAAAACAGCCCCTGATTATTTTAAGTGCATACCTCTTGGAACAAAGGGCATTTGATTCTCATTACATTGAAAGTGGGTGTTTATATCCACCATGTTAAAAGAAATAGAAGGAGTAGCTCACGCTATCCTGGTTGATATCTGCTGCGGGCATAGGTGGCAGCCTGCCGGGCTGTGGGTGCTTTTTGAGTGGCTTCCAGAACAAATACCATCTGTAGTCACCAGCCCCATTCCTGTCCTGTTGGATGATGTTTTTAGGATTCCACTTTATCATAAAATCAATGCCTGTAATTGGATGAATTGTACTGTGTGTGTGTGTGTTTATGGCATGGAGAGAGTTGTTTTATGGGGTATTAGAATAATTTAAGGAATAAAAATGTCCTCATTATAGGAAAGAATCTAAGTATCTAGAATTCTGCTTTTCCAAATTGTTGTCAAAACATGGGAAACCTCCACCCCCATCTGTAGTTTGCCAGTTCAGTTGAATGCAAAGGAGCCACTTGTCCATAATTATTTTGACATTTTTCCCTTTATTGGCCTGGTATCTTTAGCAACACTATATGGAAAAGGATTTGCTGACTCTTGGAGTTTGGTAAAATTATTCATGAAGCATATGCTCAGCATATGAAAAGTACAAAGAAATCTACCCTCCCCTTGAGTGAGGCAAGGACATGCTAGCCAGGGCTAGCAGCCAGAGGAATGCCTTTTTCAAATTGATCCATTCAGAGTGTGTGCCTTTGGTGATTTGACTACCTAGAGGGAATTCTGTATGTGCCAGTAGCAGTTCTGACATTGTTCCATCTTTAAAGGCAACTGATTTTATTTTTTAAATAGTAAAAAGCTTGGGCTGGTGGCCAACTTTTTTTTTTTTTTTCCTTACTGCTGCTGCCTCATATGCAGCCAAGTGTAGTATCTTGGGCTCTGGAGTTGAACGACCTCAGTTTAAATCCGTCCTCCTCCATTTATAAGCTGTGCCATTTTGGGCAAATAAACTTTTTGTGCATCAATTTTGTAACCTGGAAGCTGGGAATAATGACCATAGCATCTAATTCCAGAGTGGTTGAGAGAATTAAATAACACTTATTTCTAATTAAAAAATGAAAATAAAAGAATAAAATGTTGGAAAGTAACATAAAATTTTGCAAAGTAATCATTCAAGTTAATAATACCTATTATGGCTATCATTATTGTGCTCTTTATTAACCTACTTTTAAAGACCTGCTTCCATACTAGCCAACATTACTATGCATGCCATAATAATCTACAGCAGTAGAGAGCACTTGCCCCATATTGTGTAACACACCTGCTTTACATCTTCTGTTAGGTTTGCAACTATAGTTCCCTGCATTATTATTCCTCCTGTTAGTCCTTCTATTGGTATATCATTATGTAATGTGAACAATGTAAAGACATGTTTCCCAAATTGCAGTAACAAGTTCCTCATTCTCACTAGAAAATGTCTTGTTTCCATCATAATCTAATAGTGTCTTGGCTAAACTGATGATGGTGTTAATTAGCATCAAGCGATGGTGAAGTTAACTTCTCAATTGAATCTTAGGAAAACTTTCCAAGTATTGATAAAGAAAAAATACAGACATGCTTTCTGAATGGTATATAAAAATGTAATAATTGTGTTTGCATAGACAATTATTCTTAAATGAAGTCTTGGTCTTAAATGAAATAAAATTGTTGGTTAATCATTCCCTCTGCATATGGCAGAGAGTCTTCTACACTGTAGCTTTCCATCACTTTTCTAGTTAACTTGCAGTGTTCACTAGAGCTGAGTTTTATGGTTTTGTGATGGTAAGTGAATGTTAAAGTGGACAACAAATACATTTTCTGCTTACTTTTATGACTGCTTTGTTAATAATAAGAAAATGCTGCTGTTATTGCTAAATTGATGTTATCACCAGTCTTTAAAGGGAAAATTGAAATCATCCTGTCCAATAGAAATATAATGCTGGGAGCTGATGTGGCTCAGTGGTTGAGTGCTGACCTCCCACATATGAGGTCCTGG
>JAQZBX010096443.1:0-11804 GCA_029593785.1 Cabassous unicinctus
GGAGTGGAGAGAGGCTGCTCAATCTCTTGCACCACCTCAGCTCCCTGATTTTGCTGCGTCTCTCATTGTCTCTCTTCTGTGTCTCTTTTTGTTGCATCATCTTGCTGTGCCAGCTTTCTGCACGGGCCAGCTCTCCACACGGGCCAGCAGTCCATACAGGCCAGCACTCCACATGGGCCAGTTCTCTGCTCGGGCCAGCTCTCCACATGGGCCAGCTCGCTTTTCACCAGAAGACCCTGGGAATTGAACCCTGGACCTCCTATACGGTAGATGGGAGCCCAATCACTTGAGTCACATCTGCTTCCCTGGAGGAGAATTCTTGAGATCCCCCCTCATGCCGTCTCCCTGCCCTGCTTCTTCCCTGGTTGTCCTCATTTCCGTGGCTGACATCACCATCCAGGCAGCAGTTCATGTTTAAAATCTAGGAACACCCTTCCAATTCACCAGCCGGTCCTGTAAACACCTTGAATCCATTCTGTTAATTGCATCCAAACAGTCTTCCTGGATACAGTTCCATTTGCCCAACTAGTTTACCCTGTGAGAACCAGACAATAAAAAATAAATTTGGAGGTCACATGAATGTTCTCTCTGACATTTTTTTTTTTTTAGGAGGTACCGGGGATTGAACCCAGGACCTCGTACATGGGAAGCAGATGCTCAACCACTGAGCTACATGTGCTCCCATCTCTCTGGCATTTTAACTTAGAACCCACCACATGCAGAGGCACTTAGGATCCAGGAGATATGTCTGTTCTCAAAACGTGTGGCTCCCTGAGGCCTGACACCAGGCACCTGTCATCGTGGTTGAGCCCTTCCTTTCCCTTTGGTGCAGGGGGGCCGTCCTCAAGGAGTGTGTGGCAGTTTGAGATTATTTACAAATTCCAAAAAGAGAGATTATGTTTGTAAACTGGTCTGTTCCTCTGGGCATGATCCCCTTTGATTGTATTAGACTCAGCTGAGACGTCTTTGATTAAATTATGTTAAGATTAGGGCTTTAATTTGGCCATGTCAGTAGGGTGTAACTCAGGTTAAGTTCCCGTCCCCTTGGTGGGCTATATAAACGGACACTCGCTCAAGAAGACACACAGAAGAAGGCTGTAGACACGGCCGAGGAGAGAACTGTGATCCTGCAGCCCCAGGAAGAGAGATGAGCCGTTTGCCTGATCGTTTGCAGCTGAAGAGAACAGAGCAGCTGAGCTGAGGAAGCCCTGAAAGAAACAAGCCCTATGCCAGCCTACAGCTGAGATCAGAAGAAGCTGGGACCACGGAGCCTTAAGAGGAAGAAGGAAGGAGAGACCAGGCAGAGATCGCCTGCCATCTTACTTCAACACGTGGCAACTGACTTGGGTGACAAAGTACTTCTTATGGTACTTTGAGTTGGACTCTTTAGGGCCTTGTAACTGTAAGCATTTACCCCAAATAAATACCCTTTAAAAAAGCCAGCAGATTTCTGGTACTTTGATCAGCAGCTCTTTGGCTGACTAGTACAGGGGAGTTCTTCCTCTCTGGGCACAGACACACGGAAGAGGCAGGGGGAGCAGTCAGAGCCCAGGGAGGGCTGAAACCTCCCGGGCTGGAGAACAGCACTGTGATAGCATCACTGTTTAGGAAGGAGATGGGCAACAAAGAGGGCTCCCTTTCCAGTGAATTCCCTGGAGGCTGGGGCCGGAGATGAGCCAGCCACGATGGCCCTTCCCATGGCTGCAGAGACGATGCCTGGGCTGTGTCTGCCAGGGTCCAGGAGTATAAGGTTCTGGGAAGTGGAACTCAACCCTCTGCTCTCCTGGCCCACCTCCCCCTCCCCTCTGCAGCCCTGACACCTGGGCCTAATACCCCAGAGCCCCGTGTCTGAGGCCCTGGGCCTCCTCTATCCAGAAGCCTCCTAAGGATATAGGGGAAGCTCAGGAGTGGACCCCCTTGCCCACTCTTGGCTATATGTCTCCCCTCACCCTCTTACCACCTGTTGAGGATTGAATCACACCCCCCACAGAAAGCATATTCACGTCCCAACCCCTGGCCCTGTGGGTGTGAACCCATTTGCAAAAAGGACCTTTGAAGATGTTATTAGTTAAGATGTGCCCACACTGAGTGAGGGGGCTCTTAATCCAATATGGCTGAGGTCCTTATCAACAAAGGAAATGGAAAAAAGAAGGAGAAGCTACAGGGATAGCCAGAAGCTGGAAGTCCATGGGACCTGGAAGGGATAAAAGACGACGTCGCCATGTGCATCGTCATGTGACAGAAGAGTCAAGGACCAAGGATCGCCAGTAGCCAGCCCCAGAATGCCACAGTCTTCTAGGAGAAAGCGTCGCCTTGCCGATGCCTCCATTTTGGACTTCTAGCCTCAGAACCATGAGCGAAGAAATTCTCGTTGTCTAAGCCAACCCATTGTGTGGTATTTGTTCTTCCAGTCAGGAAACTAAAACACCATCCTCTTGCCAGCTTGGGATGGATGTGAGGGGAACAGAATGACAGAAGAGGGTTGGGATTGGACTCAGAGCCACCCCTGTCCCAAGCCTCACCCATCAGACTCCACAAATGACTCAAGCTCCATGAAGGACCAGGAGGTAAAGACACAAGCTCTGGCCAAGAAGCTCATTGCTTGGCTGGAAAGTCACGTCACTGACAATGGGGGGTGAGCTGGGGTGGGGGAACCCCCACGGGGAGCAGCTAGGTCTGTGAGACTTTGAGAAGGATTTCACAGAGGAGATAATGTCTGAAGTGAGTTTTTAAAGGTAAATGGGAGTTTTTCAGGATGTTGGGGACAGGAAAAGCATTCCAGCAGAAGAGAGAAGGGCAAAGCTCTGGAGAGGTGAAAGATTATGGCATATTCTGGGAACATTCTGTTAGCTATAGAGACATGAAGTAGTAGTGGTTTCAACAAGGTGGAAACCTCTCGCTCTCTTTCTCAGTCATGCAAAAGTCCAGAGGTAGACAGTCAGGGCTGGCACTGTGGCTCAGTTTCATGAATTCCTCAGGGACCCAGGCTCTTTCCAGCTCCCCATATACTCCACCCCTAGAATGTGGCCCTTGCCCCCTTGGCCCAAAATGTCAGCTAGAGTCCCAGCCATCACACCCACATTCCAGGCAGTGGCATGGAGGAAGAGATGAAGGAGGGGCACAGGTTACATGCCAGTGTATTTAAATAGCTTCAGAAGCTGGCAGGTGACATTTTTGTGTCACCTATTGGCTAGAACTCGGTGTATCATCACCCTAGCTGCAAGGACAGCCAAAGGATTACTCTGGTGGCCACATGCCCGGCTAAAATTCAGGGTTTCCAACCCTATGGCAGAAGGAGAAGAAAGATGTCGAGGGGCGGCGACGAGACAGGGAGTTGGGAAGGGCCACGTCGGGAGTGTGGCTCCCAGCTCCGTGGCAAGGGGATGCCACACACGTGAAGCAAGAGAGTGAAGTGCTCAGACTTGCTCTGGGGGAGGGCAGAGCTGGCCTTGGCAGTGTGGGGCCTGCTTTAGCACGGGACAGGCCTCAGGCTTAGGGCTTGGAGGCCGCTGGTGGGAGGAGGGGGGCAGGTTGAGCCTCTAGCTTGGGAGGGAGGAGATTTGTGGGGGAGGCTGGAGCATCCCGAGAGGGAGGTCCAGGGCTGGTGGACACGTGGGCTCGCTCGCGGGGAGGGCTGCTGAAGGCCCAGGCAGAGCAGCTACCTCAGGGTGAGGAGACCGGGGACTGAGAAGGCCAACCAGAGAAGGCACAGGAAGGAGAAAAGATGAACGTGGAGCCGCCGCTTGGCAAGGACGCCAGGTGGAGAGGGGGTTCAGCTTGTGCTCCCCGGCACCCGGAGTGGCCCCTCCTCGTAGGAATGGAGCCCCAGGCCCGGGGAGGCTTGGGCTCAGCTGGGTTCAAGTTCAAGCCGCGGGACTTTGAATGGCACCTCCTCCCCATGCTGAGAAATTGGATCAGAGCATTCAGGTTGGATTAGATCAATAGATTTCAAACATTTGAAACTTTTAATTCATGGAAGTTTTCCTAACACAAAGTCACATGGGACAGAGGGGGGTCGGGGTCTCCTCTGGTGGTGATGAAAATGTTTTGGAATTAGAAGTGGCGGCTGCACAACTGTGAATGTACTAGACGCCACTGAATTGTCCACTTTAAAATGGTTCGTTTTATGTCGAGTGAATTTCACTTAAACATTTTTTTAATCACACTGGGAAGACTTTATATGTAAAACATATGTAGGAGGGCTGCAGAATTTAACCTGCTCTATAATCCAGATGAGGAAAGAAAATGTAATTTCCTCATCTTGTCGGCACATAGCTGGCCCGCGGCCCGAGTGCCCAGCGGTTAGGTAGTGAGGGTGGGAATCCTTTGTCTCATCTGGGCGTTTACAAGGTCTTTTTGGTGGCTCCTAGCCTCTCATAGAGGGGGAAAAAAAACCCAGTTTCTCTGAGAGCTATCTCCAGCAGACCCTCTTCCCTCTCAAAGATGGTGGCTGGGATACGGGGAGGGGGTCCCACCTCCAGCTCCTCAGGACAGGTGCTGGCTGGCGCCTGCTGGTGTTCGCCAGCCTCCAGGACGCTGGCTGCATTCCGTCCCCTTCTGCCCAGGCGACACCTTGGCCCCATGGCCATGCCCAGGCCAGGCCCACTGCCTTTAACCCAGGGGCTCCTCCTGCAGAACCTGCCAAGAGGGGCCGGGCTCTCTGCCTGACCACCTTGGCCGCCCCGTCTGCTTGGAAGTGCTGAGTCCAGGTGGGCACGGGCAGCTGTGAGGGCTCCTCCAGTCCCTGCCCGTGCCGGCCCCTCCATTATCCCTCACGCTGCCTCCTTATCCCTCCTCCTCCAGGCAGGAGCCCAGAGTGCAAGACCCAAATCAGGGCATCCAGATCCAGTCACTGCCTCTCCTCTCCCCACGACGCCCAGGGCCCAGAAGGGGGGCGGTGCTCCACCCCTCCTTGTCTAGTCTGGATTCTCTGCCTCATAGCAACCCCTGTGGAAGATGCTACAGTCCGGTCCAGTCCACAAGTTAAAGTGAGACGTGTTGGCATTGTTTGCTCTTTATCAAGGGGGCACAATTGTAGGTTTGTAGTTTGGAAGCTGACTGCTGCCTCCTCTTTCTCTCTGCATTCTTTTTTGTAATAAATCCTGGTCTCCTCTGCAAAGGTCATGTGCTCAGATGTGCACAAGGATAAGGAAAGCACATGAAGAAGTAAACATTTTGCCCCCACCTCCATTTGCTCTGACTGGAGCTAAGTGGGAGATGTCACATCCCCTCTGCTCCTCCCCCCACCTGCCCCCAAAGTATCTCCAGGAATCCCTATTGTTATGTAGGATAGAGTTAGAAAATCAGTTTGATTATTGCTAAACCAGAGTGCTGTTCAGCACTATCCACTCCCTCCCCACACACTCTCCCCCGTGAATTGGGCTTGGCCCCAAAGAAGAATGAGCAAGAAATAAATGCTCCTGGTTTTGAGCTTCTGGTTTTTTGAGTGGTTTGTTATGCAGCATTATTGTGGGAGTCGCTGACTAGTACAAATAGACGAACTCTGAGGCCCGTTCCAGTTTTACGAGTCTAAAAGGGGTCCGGCCTGAGCTTTGATCATCCACTTCTCTGGACTGGAATGAGTACCCCGTGGAGCTCATTGAGAAGCAGCCCTGGCTTCCTCCCAGGGCCAGTGCAGAGGCGGGGACCTGCTGCCAGTGTGGCCAGTGGGCCCCATTTCACAGAGGAGGGACCAGGGCTCCTCAGAGGAAGATGATACCAGACAGGCCTGCCTGCCCTGAACAGCTGTCCAGCCTGGTCGGAATTCCACTTGCATCCGCCCGTCAGGTACAAATCATGGTACCTGTTTTCAGAAGGAAAAAAAATGAGGAGCAGAGCAGTTTAGGGGCTTGCCCATGGTCACAGAGCTGGTCAGTGGAGCAGCAAGACTGAGCTCCCAAGGCCGGGGGCTCTGCACGCCTCCGTGCGGCCTGCCTTTCTGCGGCTGCAGGGAGGTAGGGGGGTGGGTGGGGGGCACAGGACCAGGTAGGCCCTCGCAGCACAGATCTGTGGGCACACTCCCCACTGTGCCTGGCTGCTTTCCCCGAGGGGGGCTCTAGTCAGGGGGTACAGATAAAGATTTTCTTGTACCTGTTCCTCAAAGGAAGTGTGAACCCCCAGTTCAAAGCCTCTCTCCTTCTCTTCCCTGCATCAAACCCAGCTCTCCCCAGAGCATCAGCGAACCTCAGTCACACGGAGGCCCTGACGACTGGGGACAGCCACGCAGAAGAGAGGAAGCCCCTAGAAGGCCACGTGTGGAGGCGGCAGAGCGAGGAGGGACGGCAGGCGGGAGGCCACGCAGGACAACGCCCGAGCTTTTCTCGCCACGTGAACAAGAGTGTGGGGCCAGGTGTATTTATAACCCAGCCCTGGAGGGGACCAGGCCTCACATAAATCACGCTGTTTCCTTGGCAGAAGTAAAAATAGCCACTCGCATGTGCATGGAACAGAGCTGGCCCCGCCAGGCCCCGTCCCTCCTCCAGGCCCCGCCCTCTGCTGTGCCTCATTTGACCATCTGGAAGAAGCTTCCACCCCGCCTCCACCCAGGCACCGGACACACGGCCTACCCCTCACCTCCAAAAGGAGTGTTGCCTCCACCCCAAACAGAGCCGCTGGGTGGGCTCCCTGCAGCTCTCTATCCCCCTGCCTGGCCGAGGAAGGACCCCAGGCCGAGGCTGCTCTCTCTAGGGCTGGTTCAGACCCGCTGCGGAGTGGACAGAACAAATCCTCGCAAGGACAAGGTGGGGAAAAGGTCAGAGCTGGTCAGAGAGTGAGAACAAGGGACAGGGGGGTGGAGGGTGAGGGACTTGGGCTGGAAACTCTAAATCAACATCCCAGCACACACCAGACCTTCCAGTACCTGACATCAGGTGGAAGCGACACGGAAAGGCAAGAAGGAACCTAGGGCTACCCAGAACCAGGGTCGGAGGTCGGGGGAGACCCCAGCGCGCGCAAAAGCAGTCGGAAGATCTGCATCCGAGTAACTGGGGAGCTTGTTACGGATGAAGGTTCCAGGGCCCACCTGCAGGACCCCGTCCTCCCCGAGACACAGAAGCGCTGGGGGCGAGGCCAGGACTTCATTTTAGACGTGCTCCCCTGCAGTTCTGAGGCCTGGGCAAGGCTGAGACCACCGTGGCTGCCTGAGGCCCTTGGAGCTCCCCCACTTCCCGCGAGCCGGGAGCTCCGGGAGGTGGGAGGCAGGGCGGGCTCCTCACCGACCTCGCTCTGTCCTTGCCCCTCTGGCCAGTTTTCCAGCTGTCTCCAGGTCAGCAACAACAGGAAAATGTGACTGGCTGGCAAGGTGACCTATCTGCATCGTGGAATGTACCAGAGCCCCAGGCTCTCCCCGGGAAATCCTCTCCCCGATGGGGGCTGGGGATGAGGCTGGGGGTCAGGGCTGGGAGGGACCAGGTGGGGGAAGGAGCTGCCGATTGCCGTTCACGTCCCCATTCTTCCATCTGCACAATGAACCTTGGCAGCGGGTGTTATCCCTATTTTTACACATGAGCAAAGCACGCTCAGAGCACAGAAGTCACACAGCTGCTCAAGGGCAGGATTTTCACCAGGGTCTCTCACCACACTCCACGTCCAGGTCACGGGGTGGGGGTGTGAGGGGGGAGAAACTCCAAATTCTTGCTCATGTCCAAGCTGCCTTCAGCATCTCCCAAGAGGTCCAGGACTGGGGGTCCAGCATCTGTAGGAGCAGGGGGTGGCCTGGCGCCCTCCCCACCCCTGCCCGGTGCCACCTCCCTGCAGCCCCACCCGTCCTCCCGGGCAGCGGCCACCGCCGGGCAGGGCCTCGCCAGGCCCTGGACGCCCAGCGAAAGGCGCTCACCCTGGCACAGACTGCAGGCACTTGATGCATCTAATTAGACGTGGGCAGCGGCTCCTGCCACACCTCGCCCTCAGAGTCCTGGGAGGAGGCTGTCTTCTCTGAGCCCCTTTGTGCAGGCAGTAGCTGACGAGCACACATCCCACAGACGGCTTCCGCTCACCCACTTTCACATAGGGGATTCTTTCATTTATTCTACAAACATTTATGGCGTTTCTATTGAGCATTCCCTAGAACATTCTACCCAACGACAACAGGATATACATTCTTCTCAAGGGCACACGGAACCTTCTCCAGCATAGATCACCTGCTAGGTCATAAAACAAACCTCGACACCTTTAAAAGGACAGAAACAGCACAAACTATGTTCTCCAACCACAATGGAACGAAATTAGAAATCAGCAATAGAAAGAAATGTGGGAAAGGCAGAAATATGTGGGGAATTAAATAAGATGCTTCGAAATAGCCCATGGGTCAAAGAAGAAATCCAAAGGGAAATTAGAAAAGACGTCATGGTCCTTTTCCTCGAGGTCCAAGGCAGCACCTGCGATCTGCACAGAAGGATGAGGGAAGGGATGGAACAGAGGCAAAGCTCTCTGTCAAGGAAGGCTCCGGAAACTTACCCTTGTGCTGCGTTGTGTCAGGCCACGCCAAGCCTGCAAGGGAAGCTGGGAAATGCGGTCCTCAAGATGGTTCGCCAGGTGCCCAGCTAAAAAGGAAAAAAGTAACAAAGGGTGAACGGATTTAGGGGGATATCTAGCAGTCTCAAATTAAGGAAATGCCCTATTGTTAGTTTACCGAGATTTTTTAAAAAGAAACATTGAGGTGTTATTTTTAGCCAGTGCTTTTTCTACATTTATTGAGAGGATCATATGGTTTTTCCTCGATTAATCTGGTAATATTGTGAATATTTCTACATTGAACCATCTTTGTATACCTGGAATAATTTGCAATTTAGTCATAATGTACTCCTTTAAAAATTACTGGATTTAAATAGCTAAGGTTACATAGGGTTTTTGGTGTTTGTGGCATATCATCTCTGTTATTAAGAAAATTTGATTTATAATTTCACTTTTTTCCTACTATTCTTGTCTGGTTTGGGAATTATCATATCAGTCTTGTAAAATGAAAGCTTAAGCTTTCCCTCTTTTTTCCTTTTCTAGAATATTTTGTTCATGACTAGAATGTTCTTGAATATTTGGTAGAAATCACCTAAAAATCCACCTAAATCTGGTGTTTTATGTTTGAAGATGTGAAACTACCACTTCAATTTACTTAATGGTTATAGGCCAGTTGAACTTTTCATTTCTTCCAGCCATCCCACCCCACCCCACCCCACCCCAATATGGCTCCCTCATCTGTTTGCTCATTGTTTTTCCTCATTGTCTGTTTTTGTTTGTTTGTTTTTTCTTTAGGAGGCACTGGGAACCGAACCTGGGACCTCCCATGTGGGAGGTGGGTGCTCAACTGCTTGAGCCACATCCCCTCCCTGATTTGTCTTTTTAAAGAACTAGTTTTGGTTTTGTTGATTTGATTGCTTTTGATTTCTATTTCATTAATTCCTTCTTTCATCTTTATTATTCCCTTCCCTTATTCTTTCATTGGGTTCACTGTTCTTTTTTTGGCTTTTTAAGCTCAATGCTTTGTGTATTAATGATCAGGCTTTCTTCTTTTACAACACAAATATTTAAAGCTAAAAATAATCTCACAAATCTTGTCATGTGGTATCTTCATTGCCCTTTATTTCTAAATATTTTCTAATTTACACTATAACTTCTTTGACATGAATCATTTTAGAGATGTATTTTAAAATTTCCAAAAACATGGACTGTTCAGGTGTCTCCCTGTTACTGCTTTTCAGTTTCACTGCATTGTGTTCAGAGAACATGCCCCATATGATATCAGCTCTTTAACATTTATTGAGATTTGCTTTTCTGGACTACTACAAGTTCAATATTTTAAAAATATTTTACATGTACTTGAAAATAAAGTATATTTTGTAATTTGGGGATGCAGGTTTCTATATTGCAAGTTTGTTAATTATATTGTTCAAATCTTCTCTGTATTTACCTGATTTACCTTTTACTGGGAGAGAATGTTAAAAACTTCCAAAGCGACTGTAAATGTGTCAACCTCTTTGCACATCTGTCCATTTTTGCTTGATGAATTTTGAGGCTAAAATGTTGGTTGAATAAAACTTCAACCATTGTATCTTCTTGGTGAAATTTCCCTTTTATCATTTTGTAGCAACCTTCTTTATCCATGATAATAGTTGTCTTATGTGCATTTTTAAAATTTTATTTTTAAATTAACATACAGTAAAACTGATTTTTTGTGTTTTATACATTTTAACACATGTACATAACAATCACCACAATGAAAATACAAAAACAGTTCCATCACCTTAAACATCTCCCTTATGCTATGGCTTTGTAGTCTCACTCTCTTCTCCCCGCTCCCCTCTAGCAACCTAGTCTCCGCCTTCATAGTTTGGACTTTTGAGAATGACATATAACTGGAATCATACTGTACGCTATTCTTTGAGGCTGGCTTGTTTCACTCAGCATAAGCTTTTGAGATTCATCCAAGTTGTGTGCATCAACAGTTTGTTCCTCTTTATTGCTGAGCAGTATTTTTTTAAAAGATTTATTTTATTTATTTCTCCGCACCCCCTCGTTGTTTGCACTTATTGTGTCTGTTCATCTTCCTTGTTTCTTTAGGAGGCACTGGGAACTGAACCAGGGACCTCCGATCTGGGAGGGAGGTGCCTAATCACTTGAGCCACCTCCGTTCCCTGCTTTTGTTGTGTCTCTCATTATGTTTTTCTTCTTGTGTCTCTTGTTGCGTCATCTTGTTGTGTCAGCTTGCTGTGCTGTCACACCAGCTCACTGTCTTCTTTAGGAGGCACTGGGAACCAAATAACAGACCTCCCATGTGGTACACAGAAGCTTAATCATGTGAGCCACATCCACTTCCCCTGAGTATATCACATTGTATGGCTGAACCACAGTTGGTTTTTTTCAAATTCATTCACCCATTGAAGAATATTTAAGTTGTTTCCAATTTGGGGTGATTATGCATAGAGCTGTTATAAACATTCATGTATAGGTTTTTGGGCTAACTTAAGTTTTCATTTCTCTAGGGTAAATATCCACCAGTGGGAATTCTGGGTCATATGAAAAGTATATGTTTACATTTAAAAGAAGCTGCCAAACTATTTTCTAAAACAGTGGCTGTACCATTCAGCATCCACCTCAGCAATATCTGACAGAGACAGTTTCTCCACAGCCTCACCAGCATTTGGTTATGTAACTTTTTTATTTTTCTAAATTTTAACTGGTCTAACAGATGAGTGGTATTATCCTAGATTTAATTGCATTTTCCTAATGGCTATTGATCAACATTTTTTTCATATGCTCATTTGCCTTCTGCATGTTTTCTTTGGTGGAGTGGCTTTAAGTCTTTTGCCCTTTTAAAATTGAGCTGTTTTCTTCCAGCTTTTGTTTAACCTTGAGAATGCTTTATATACTCTGGATAAAAACCAGAGTATGTGAATATGTGATTTGAAAACCATATAGTATGTGGCCTTTTGTGTCTGGTTTCTTTCACTCAGCATGTTTTCAAGGTTCATCCATGCTGTAGCATCGATCTGCTCTTCATTAGTTTCTGTGGCTGAATAGTACTCCATTTATGGCTACATCACATTTTGTTTATCCATTCATCAGTTGATGGGACTTTGGGTTGTTCCCATCTTTTGGGCTTTGTGACTAATGCTGATGCTGGGTCATATGGTAACACTATCTTTAACTTTTTGAGGAACTGTCAAACCGTTTTCCACAGAGGCTGCACCATTTCACACTCTCACCAGCAATACATGGGGTTTCCAACTTCTATGCATTCTCACCAACACTCGTTATTTTAAATTTTTTATTATAGGCATCCTAGTGGGAGTGAAGTGGTAACTCATTGTGTT
>JAQZBX010096444.1:0-11803 GCA_029593785.1 Cabassous unicinctus
GCCAGGGATAGAGCATAACAGTAAATCATAGCAAATTAAAATAACACCACTGCATGTGCAGCAGTCCCAAATATTGCCAGTTACAAAAAATTAATCTTCTTAAATAAGTCAAGCCAGCCCACATTCCCCTTTCTGTAAAATAGCCAACAATAAATCAAGTTTATAGTCAACATTTTGAGTTACAACCCCAATTCTAATTATAATGTTAACAACAAAACCACTGCAGGTTTTAAAATTACAAGTTAATGTGTTGCCCCACAGCCCAAAGAGGAAATAATAATTTGTTTTTACCTATGCCTCAAACTATACAAAATAAAGAAATTAAGGTCATTCTAATCATGCTACTAAGAATCTTAAATGCATAAACAATAAAAGTTTATTCATTGGATGTCTGCTGCTTAAAAGTCTTATTATTTTTGGTTGTTATATAATCTACTATAGTTAAGAATTAAGTACAACATACTTAAATACTAATCAAAACTTTAATGCACTACATTGCATACTTAAGTAATTTAATAACTTGTATGTTATACAAAAATATAAGATAGAATTTTATTGTATGTATATGTAAATCTTAACATTTTTCATATTTCAGGAAAAATAATGGAAACTAAAATAGCAAGCTCATCAAAGTTGTTTTGTAACAAATTAAAAAAGATAAAGTACATTTCAAAAGGTGTGTATTCCTCCCTGGAGGAGCTGGCCACTCTCCCGGGGACTGATGCATAATCTTTAAAATATACTGCCTAAGGAGTGTTGTGTTCCTTCCTGGGGAGGAAATTAGCAAAACACTCAGAAGTTGGCATCTATAGTATCAAATTCATTAATCCTAAAGACAGTCAACCAAATCTCTAGTATCATTTGCTAATTCAACACTTCTCAGCTAAAAGCTAAATATTGGTAAGTATATATATATATATCACTGCTCTATTTATCTGTCATTCTGTAAATTTGTTCAATATTAACTTAATCTTTTAATTATGCTATTCATGTTTCTCACTGTAATTGCCAGTATAAGCTTATTAAACTAAATATACATATTAACATTTACCTTGTATCTATCTAGGACTCTAGCCAACAATAAGCCAAGTATATCAGTGTGTCTCCTGGTTTGGTAAGCATGTGAATGTACATATACATATTATAAAAGATTGGAATATAACAGTTAAACCCCTGCTTATAAACAATCCCTCACTTATTTTCTATTCTTTCAATTATTAACAAAAATACATTAACTAAATATCAATAAAAGGTCCTGCCACAAGAAATGTTCAACACACCCACCATGTGTCAATATTATGTCTTTAAGGCTTTATGCCTTACTCGTTCTGCCTTCCCACAAGCATGTATTTACTCTCATTGCAGCCCTCTCAAAAACACTTTTAACACAAATCTATAAACATCTCCAACATTCTCTTACACAAGCAAATAACCCCAAAGACAAGGAATAGTAAAAAAAAGCAATCACTTACTAAAATTAATGTTGCAAATACAAAAAGGGGGAGATGGAGGAGAATCTGCTAAAGACAAACTATCTAAAGCATTGCTTACCTTAAATTTTCTTAATAGATAACAAAATTCTAAAATCACAGCAGCAGAAAGACAATGAGAGGTTAACAAAAAGAAGGAAAATGAAAAATGTGGACAACCGATATATTGGAAAAATGAAACAACCAATAAATGGGGAAAAGGAGAGGTAAAAATTTGGGGCTGAGGTTTTGCTCTTATCATTACAGAAATAGGAGAACAGCAGTAGATGCCCTCCAGAAGAATCAAACCTAAAGTTGAAGATGTTGCCAAAACTTAAACTACAGACACGGTGGTTTCACATTGGATTAATTATAGGTAAAGTATTAGGTCAAGGTAACATACCATATCATAATTACACTTATTGGGCATACATTACCAACCCAACTCTTTTAGAGCTGTTAATTTGGGCCGATGAGTCTTACCCAATTTATTTTAATCAATCTCACTATTTTCTGAGACCTATAGACTAATAGCTATGCTTAAAGCCAATAGAAGGAGGGAAATTTATAGAAAATTTAATTTTACCTTTTATAGACCACCCTCTTTGTATTGGACATGGTTCCACATGCATGCAACCTCAAAATCGCAGTGTAGTTTTTACAGAGAAAAATCAAACTCGAATTTATATTCTCATTTTCCCTTCTTACCATATAAATCAGAAAATATGGTAAATCTTACATGTCCCTCTCAAAACCGATTACTTAATGACAAATGGCATATGTGTCATGGTTTTACAGAGGTTGTATTTTTTAATGATTCCTATTGAATTGTAAAGGATCGGGCTCTTATAGGAATGCCAAAGCCTGTTAAAAACACAACCATATCTTGGTTCATTAACAATTCAACCATAACCACTAATGACAGTAATCCTTATTTCTGGAATTTTGGTAATATAGCATTTACTAATAGCTCAATAAATTGGAAAAATCAAGGAAGATTTATCCCACAACCATGGGACACTAAACTTAACAAAACTCAAAATTATTTGGGGAAATTATTTTTGGGAACTGGCCCAATTTCCGAATGGCAAGGCAATGAAACTAATATTACCAGTTTAAAAAGAAAATCAACTCAATTTCTTACAGTATGTGAACTAGATCCTATAGTTTTTATCATTGGGAAAGTAACTTTTGGTGAAAGGAACATTAGGTACTCCAATTGCTCTTCATTTAAATGTCTTAAGAATTCATATTTGTAGGAAAATCAAACTCTTTTTTTAGCAAAAAGAAGAAAAGACTATGGTTACCAGTTCAGATGACCAGACATTGGCAGCAGTCTCTAGAATCTCAGTTCCTGTGGCACTTCCTCGACCATTAGTTAAAAAGAGCTAAAAGACTGATTGGACTTTTAATAGCAGGAATTTTGGGACTGATTGGCATCATAACCGCTGCAGCCATCACTGGTTAAAGGAAATTGAGGAGGACTTAAATAAATGGAATAATATTCCCTGTTCATAGACAGAAAGACTAAATATCATCAAGATGTCCATCCTACACAAAGTAATCTACAGTTTAATGCAATCCCAATAAAAATCAACACTGTACTTTTTAATGAATTGTAAAAACTAAGTACAAAATTTATTTGGAAGAGTAAGAGGCCCCAAATCACCAAAGACATGTTGAAAAAGAAAAATGAAGTTGGAGGTATCACACTACCTGACTTTAGAAAATACTACAAAGCTTCAGAAGTCAAAACTGCATGGTATTGGGACAAGGATAGACATACTGACCAATAGAACTGAATTGAGAATTCCAATAAAGATCCTGGCATATATAGTCATCTGATATTCAACAAGGTCACCAAGCCCACTCAGTTAAGAGAGAATGGCCTCTTCAACAAATGGTGCTTGTAAAGTGAGATATCCATATCTAAAATAATGAGAGAAGAAGACCATCTCACACCTTATACGAAAATCAACTCAAGATGGACCAAATATCTAAATATAAGAGCCAAGACCATAAAGACCTTGGAAGATAATGTAGGGAAGCATCTACAGGATCTTGTAATAGGAAAGGGTTTCAAGAATTTCATACCCAAAGCACAAGAAGCAAAAGACAAAATAGATAATTGGATCTCCTTAAAATTAAAAACTTCTGCACCTCAAAGGATCTTATCAAGAAAGTAAAAAGGCAGTTTACCTAATGGGCAAAAACATTTGGCAATCTTATATATGATAGGAGCCTGCGTATATAAAGAAATCCTACACCTTGAAAATAAAAAGACAAACAACCCATTTAAAAAATGGGCAAGTGACCTGAAAAGACACTTCTCTGAGGAAGAAATACAAATGGCTAAAAAGCAAATGAAGGGATGATCGACACTGCTAGCTATTAGGGAAATGCAAACCAAAAGTACAATGAGATACCATCTTACACCCATTAGAATGGTGGCTATTAAAAAAACAGCAGACTATAAGTGTTGGAAAGGATGTGGAGAAATGGAAATCCTCATCCACTGCTGGTGGGATTGTAGAATGATCCAGCCACTCAGAGGACAGTTTGGTGGTTCCTCAAAAAAAAAAAAACTTTAGAACTTCCATATGATCCAGCGATTCCACTGCTGGGGGTATACCCTGAAGAATTGAAAGCAAAGACATGAACAGATATATGCACACCAATGTTCATAACAGCATTCTTCACTATTGCCAAAAGCTGGATTCAATCCAGGTGCCCATCAATAGATGAATGGATAAACAAAATGTGGTACATACATACAATGGAATATTACTCAGCTGTAAGAAGGAATAAAGTGCTAACACATGGGATAACATGGATGAATCTTGAAGACCTTATGTTGAGTGAAACAAGCCAGGCATTGAAGGATGAACAGTACATGACCTCACTGATATGTATTAAGGAAATTAAGCAGTGTCAGAGAGCTATTGTCTGTAAGATAGTTTTACAAGAAATAGAAAGAGAAGAGAAGGTTGTGAGCCATCACCCATACAGATGTAATCTATGGTAAAGTGATAGAGTGTAGTTGCCTATTGAAGAGATAGGACAGGAGGGTAGTGATCGTATTGGGTTGTGTGGTGCAGGGTTGACACGTGGGTAGATTGGGATGGGTGGGTCAGAATGTCCAGGATACTGGGGGGAGGGTTAGGAGAGGGACCATGTGAACACTGGGGATTTGTGGGTATGAGGTTGAAAGTACAGAGGTGGGAATGCTTTTATGGCAAAATGACAAGGAAGGGTCACTGGTTTAGGTTGTTGGTTGCAGGGGCATTCAGGACAAGGCACATCTATAACATGTTTCTAGGGAGTGTGTGAGTGTTCATTCTGTCATAATGTGTTGTAACAGTGGGTGGAGACCCACATAAGAGTGGGAAGGAGTTGGACTCTCATCTGTGGGAAGACCGATTCGTTTAGAAATAGACAGGTGTGAGTCTCTGAAGAGCAAGGGCAGTTCCTAATAGGGGAGGACAAACCAGTGTGTCAAGACCTCTTGTTGCATGTAACTGTGAATCTTGTCATCCAATGAGTCAAGCCAGTGTGTCATCGTGGGCCCCAGGGTGATGAGGTGGGAGGAATAGAATAGATCAAACAGGGGATTTTTAGTGGTCAGTGGAAAGGTTCTTCATTACCATACAGTGATGGACACAGGACATGGTAAATATCATCAAAATTTATAAAAGTGTATGGTCTAAAATGTAAACCATAGTGTAAACTATTAACAATGTTTAGTGGCTATTTTCACTATTTGTATATCAGTTGTAACATTACTGCCATCCATATATAAAAAGGTATTGATATGAAGGGGAAGAAGGAGGGAGGATGTTGGCTGTGTGAGAGTCTCCTGTATTCTGTGTGTGACTTTGTTGAAACCTAGATCTTCTTTGAAAACAAGGTGAACAATTATGAGAAACTGGAGAATGAGAGGGGGATGGTGCCATGGTATAGACTGGACACCAGGTATTGCAGTGATGAAAGGCAAAAGGACAAAAAAAATTTTTTTTAAATTTTTCATTTGTTTAATATCCCAATCCTTTAATTTAATTTAATTTCTATTTTTTTTAAAAAAAATTATGTATTTTATCTCTTACATTTAAACTTATCATTATTATTTCATTTTCCTATTAATTGTATTTAGCTATTGTAATGGCTTAATCTTTGAGTAGGCTTTAGATCACAGAAGGGTTGCGGCTGGGGTGGGAAAAGCTCATTGGTGTTGGGTATCAGGGATGGGGGTTGCATGGGAGGAAGTTCAACTGAGCATAAATATAAGGCATATAAAAATGTTCAAATGTTCATGGGGCGTTGTGACAGTGGGAACTCAATAAATGAGAGAATGCTGAGTTCCCATCCTGGAGACCTCTGCCACATTCTCTAAGGGGGCAGCAAGAGTCCCCCAGGTGCAGGGGCAGTGACTGGTGAAGGAGGATGATCCACTGATGGGCTCTTGATATTGATGACTAGCCTTATGATTCTTTGCTCTTGAAATTGAAACTTAGCCTATTGTTATGGGTTGCCTAAGGGTTGCCTCCTGAGAGCCTCCTTGTTGCTCAAATGTGGACTCTCTCTAAACCAAACTCAGCATATGAATGCATTGTCTTCCTCCCAACATGGGACATGGCTCCCAGGGATGGGCCTCCCTGGCACCGAGAGATTACTGCCAGGTGCTGACTGTTAATGTGACTGGAAAAAGACCTTGAATAAGAGGGGGGAAATGTAAAGACAAATGAGTTAATATGGCTAAGAGACTTCAAAATGTGTCTGGTGGTCATTCCAGAGGTAACCCTTATGCACTTCTCAGTAGGATCTCATAGAATTCCAAAGTGGATATCACCCTAAGTAGTGGGGCTCCTGAGGGCTCTGGAAACACCTAGGTCCAATGGTCAGGGTGGATAGCTCTGTAGTTTGGTGCCTTGCCAGTGGACCCTACTTTGGAGTTTGTGCTCCTGAGAGTGACAGAGTTGGACTCAACTATGTCTTCTCTGCACATGGCTCACCTGTCCCTTCTATTCTAACCTTTACTTGGTGCTGGAGTTTGTAGGTTTACATCTGGAGACTTGAGTCTTCAGGCTGTCCCTGTGCCAGTTGGGTCTGGGAACTCAGCAGAGTTACAACACCTACTCTATGGCTCATTGGACTCACCCAAGACAACTGGCAGGGAGATGATGATGGACAATGGCCGTCCCAGGAAACGGAGAGTTTCTGCAGGTGCAGGCAGGATAATCCCATCCATCTTCCCCTTGGGATATAAGCCCCTCTCATTTGGAGGTGGAGTGGACATCACCATCCCAGAATCCTCGGGATTGAGTGAAGAGCTATGGACTAGAGTGGACTTACTTGTATTCTACTATAGACATATTGTGATTCTAGCAATGAAAGAAATTACAACATTGATGTGGAGCCAGTGGCCACTGGAGGCTCTGGGGACAGGGAGAAGGAAACACAGTTGTAAAACATGGGATTTTTTGGGACTTGGGTATCATTCTGAATGACGTTGCAATGATATAGGCCATTTTATATCCTCACATAACATGCATAACTGTGTGAGAGAGTGTGTAGACTACAATGTGAAGTATGGTTCATGCTTAATGGCAACGGCCCTGAATGAGTTTATTAATTGCAATGAATGTGCCACACTAATGAAGAATGTTTATTTGGGAGCACATGGGAGGTGTGGGGATTGGGGCATATGGGAATCCCTATATTTTTTGTGTAACATTTATGTAAAGTAAGTATCTTTTTAAAAATGTTTTAAAAATAAAAAAAATAATTGTACAGTTTTACATTTTTGCCTGCAGTGTATAATTTTTTCAAATTTTTCTTCACTTCTTTGCCAAAACTTGGCATTATAATATGTTTATTTTTAACCATTCTACATGGTTTATAGTTATATCCCATTGTGATTTTGATTTCATTTCCCTCATGACTAATGATTTGATCATCTTTTTATGCTTATTTCCATGTATGTATTTTTTCTGGTAAACTGTTTAAATTTTGCCCAATTTTTTATGTGGGTAGTTTGTTTTATATTATTTATCTTTTTTTTTTTTTAACATTTTTATGTTTTATAGACCTGTCCTCTTTCCAGTTATATTATTTGTAAATACTTTCCCCAATTCTGATTCTTGTTTCATTCGTTTATAAATGTCTTTTGGAAATCAGAAGTCATAATTTTGATTGATTTCAACTTATCAGTTTTCTTTTATGATCATGCTTTGCCTAATGCCTAGGTTACAAAGATTTTCTCTTATGTTTTCTTCTGTAATTTTTATGATTTTATATTTATATTTATATCAATAATCCATTTTGAGTTAATTTTTATATATCATATGGTGTATGGCTCTTGGATAATAATTTTGCATATATCTAGCCAATTTTTCCAGCACTATTTGTTTTATATACAGCCACCACAAAAAAAAAAGAATTATTAGGCCCAAAGTTATAATGCAATTTAGGTAGAGACCTTGATCTAAACAGACTAGGTTTTTCCTGCTAAAAGCATTTTCAAGCTCAAGGACCTTAGAGCTCTTAGGTTCTTGGTTATCTTCTAACTATTAAGTTCCATCTTGATATTTACAAGGAGGTCTGGTCTAAGTGAAAACTACCTCAGGCATCACCAAAGATAGAAAGAGAGAACTACATATCTGCTGTTAACTCCTTCATTGTCCATAATTATGATATTTTACAATGAGCCTAGCTTCACAAAACTGAGAATAGTTATAAAAAATTTACACTTGGAAACCTCAGCAAGATTTAACAGTGAATTTTAAATCATTTTATTAGTTTTAAAGGTGTAAATTTGATCCTGTGATTAAAACAGAATAATAAGAATTATTTGCTATCAATACAGTATAAAATGTAAGGAGTAAATAAATCTTACACAAATTAGGACTTAATATTATATAGTGGTAAACAAGAAGAATATTTTTCTGACTTTTTAAAATAATACTTTAAATGAGTTTGAGAATAAATAGAAATGATGACAATGTCTATTAGGGCAACAGTAAACTTAAATCAATTTTGTTTAAGATTTTGTCTTAGAAATATGATAATGACAATAACAATGAAGATGAAGAAGGTGGTAAAAATGTAAATTTTTTGGTTGTCCTGGCAATGAACTTCTTAAATCATTGACTGTGTACTTGGTCTGGGGACTTTTATCTAGGATTTGGTCTGAGTTTCTTCAGGGATAAAATAAGTTCATGAATTAGCATTGTGATACTTCAAATCAAATGATGCTATATTTTTTACATATTAAAGACATAATTCAGACATTAACAAAATGAAGGGTTTTTTAAATAAAGAATTAAGAAGAAATACAGATGTAAAAATAAGGCTATTTTGGGTATATATTGAAAAATAAATAAATCTTCTCTAGTCTAAAACTTTCTGTCTCTCTGTGCCTGTCAACTCTCTTTCTCTTTCTCTCCGTGTTTCAACTCACCTTGTTTCATTTCTCAGGCACTTCTAATTTCCACATGAAAAATGCTCATGAGAGGTTCAATTGAAATGTATGGTAAACAGTGGAGTTCCAGATGACATGAGAAAATAACTCTCCTACTTAACTTCATTTAGGAAGAATTCATGTAGTGTTATATGGAAAGAAGATGGTGGAAAGGCCTGATAAATGAGAATATCAGCACACTGTGGATACTTTCTAGAGTGAGGATAGCAATCATGTGGAGGAAACTTCAAATATAAAATATCTAGGAAAGAAGGGGCAAGCAGGTCTGATTATTATATTATATTAAAATAGTTAATCAAATATTCAAAAGCATTAATGTAGAACTTCATAATTTATTACATTTTATAATCTATGGCACTATTCCCAAATCTCAGATAAAAACAAACTATTTTATTCCTTTTTTGGCTGTTTTGAGATTGTGCTTGATAACAGGTAAACTGGGAACTAGACACACACACACACAAATATGTTGCTTCTGGCATACATATTTTGTGATGAGAAGAGGAATGGGAGGTTGAAGGAAGAACATAGTATTGCAACATTTCTCATTTCCCTAATGATAAATGGATGACTTAAGAGCACGTAATAAAATTGACAACTAGAACCGAAACCAGACCCCAAGGCCTATTAAGCAAGGAAGGTAGCAGGTTAAAAATCACATCAACCAAATATCCTAAAATGTCTGTTTCTTGGTTCATCTTGGTTCATCTTTACTCCTTACTTGATGATAAATCTCTTCTAGTTTGGATAACAGTGCATCTCTGTGACTGCTATATCACAGGGAATTCTTTATGGTGATTTGAAAAGACTTTTTAAAAGTTATTTAATGCATACATTATGGAGGTTGGAATAAGGAATGAGCAATCTGGAGGAAGTAATCTCAAATCTTCCTACTCCATTATCTCCACCATCTAAAAGCTCAATAACACCTCTCATTTCTTTCTTCTAAATATCTCTGAATCTATTACCTAATTCTATACCCACGTTTACATTTATATACTAAGCTTCAAAATTTCTCAGAAGTTTAAAGCAATTGCACCTTAATTGTTCCCCTGATTCTAAGGCAGCCCATATTCAATATAATTGCAGGAGAAGTCTTCCAAACTGTTCAAGCTGAAAATTAAAAGTTTATATCTTAAACACACTTTCAATGACTTCTCTTTGTTGGAAATGTCAGGTAATGGCCACTACAAAATAAACTGAGCTGTATATTAAACTGGATTCATTGTCTTTTACCCAGACTTGTTGACTCAGAAGCACTAGTCATGGGAAATGAAAATACATTTTAAGCTATCTAGGTGATTCTTATATACATGGTTACCATGTTTAAGTCCAAAAATACTTTGGTATTCAATCCCTTCATGTTTCAGTTGTACAACCACTCCAGACATATTGTCTCCTCTACCTTTACAGGAACAGAGAAATGTGAATCAAGACCAAGAACATGTCTAAATTGGGTTACAAAGTGCAATCTACTAAACACACAAAACAGTAGTTGCATCACATTCTTGAATTTCTCAAAAAAAGAGCTACTTACCGAGTGATAAATAGTTCTAATAGCATTAAACCAATTGACTGTTAGGTAGGGATTGCTTTCCATAAGAAGAAACCAAAGCATAAAATTTAAGTAACCTGTGCATTATCCCACAACATGTATGCCATGAAGCTTTTACTAACTCTAGGATGCATGACTCAAAACTTTGTTGTATCACCATTAGACATATGATCTCTCCAAAGCTATTTCTCTATCAAACACCTCTATATTGTAATTTACATCTCTAAGTCAATCTTCTTTCCATATGTATATTGTTGTTCTCATCAAAATTATTACTTTATCCTAGACAGCCTCTCTGATCTCCAAAATTTCTTAGAAGCCCTTCCTATCACATAATATTTTGTAGATCTTTGTTGTAGCTCTAGTTACACACTTTATTGCAGCCTATGCTTTATGTTTTTGCCTTCTTTAGGCAAAACCAAATTGTTAAAAAGAAGGATTGAACCACTCACAATGTTTGGAACAAGCTAGATATTTAATAAGTAAATCTCAACTTAACTAAAAATTCACACGAACCATGGTACATTGACAGAGACCCTTTTTTTAAAGTCATGGTTTCTGGAAACTAATGTGCATTCAAGATATGATATTTCAATTTGGATTAAAAAAATTCAAGCAACTAAGTTTAACACAGTAGGGAGAAATTTTTTTAACAAGGAAGAATAGAATGAAATGCGAGAACTGAGCTACAAAATTCTTTGAAAGATAACTAATGAGCTAAATAAACATCAGAACAAATCTATGAATTTATTTTCAATTTTTACTGTAAGGTTGCATTTTGTATTATACTTTTAAAATCAGTTTTTTGAAAAATACAAAATCTTTCGTAACACATCCCTGAAGACTTCTTTGACCTGCTGATTTCTTAGAGTGTAAATGAAGGGATTTAGTAAAGGGGCAACTGAGGTATAAAGCAAAGATACACCTTTGGACAAGGTCACTCTTTCTTTTGCAGATGGTTTAATATACATGAAGATACAGCTGCCATAAGTCAAGGAGACAACAATCATGTGGGAAGAACAGGTGGAAAAAGCTTTCGTCCTTTGCTGTGCAGAGGGGAATTTCAGAATCGTCTTAATGATGTAAGTGTAAGAGAGAATTACTAACACCAGTGTTACTGCAAGTGTCACCACGGCTAAGATAAAAGACATTAATTCTAGGACATGTGTATCTGTGCATGAGATCTGAAGGATAGGAGAAGTTTCACACATAAAGTGATCAATGACTTTGGAAGCACAGAAATCCAATTGGAGTCCCATGGCCAATGGGGGAAAGATGATTAGGAATCCAGTTACCCAGGAG
>JAQZBX010096445.1:0-11803 GCA_029593785.1 Cabassous unicinctus
TCCCTCCCTCCTTCCTTTCTCCCTCCCTCCTTCCCTTCTCCCTCCCTCCTTCCCTTCACCCTCCCCTCCTTCCTTCCCTTCTCCTTCCTTCCCTGCCTCCCACCTTTCCTTCCCTCTCTCTGTCTCTTTTTCGAAATAGGAATAACCTTACTTAATTCTGAGCTCTATGGGGGCAAATCTAGCTCACCATCATTAATTATACCCCAAGTTTCTTTTCCTAATCTGTTTCCCATGATCAAACACCCCTGCAGGCCTTAGGCATTAGGGCAGAGTTAATAACACAGAAATGAGGGAAAGGGCCAGAAAGAACTTTTGTCGAAGGGAAAGCAGTTAGAAAAACCAACTGAGGAAGAAGGGTCTGGAGCGAAGCCCCCCACATGCTCTTCTTCCACCCCCTTTTCAGAACCGCATCCTGGCTGAGGTGTCAGGGCTCCTGGAGGGTGTCAGGCATCCTCCAGTTTGCCGTCAGTCCTCAGCGCCCAGGTCCTGCGATGGTCACCCAGGGAGGGGGTGCTGTTGAGCCTCTTCTCTGTGGGACTGTCCCCCTATGGCCCACCCACACAGAGGCGAGTCGCCGAGTCAGTGGAGTCAGCCGCCACCACCTCGAGAGCCCTGGGGAGCAGCACATCTGTCATCTGCCAGGGGGCAGGCTGGTGGGGCCAGTGTTTCCTGTCCTGCTCCTGAGAGGTCAGCTAGAACGTTCTAGAGGCCCTTCAAGTGCCACACAAAGTCCTGCAGCCAGAGCCCCCCAGTCACTAACGGCCATGGCTGCAGAATGTGTCTCATGCAAACGTCTTTCAGTGCTGTTGGACACAAACATTTTCTCTCAAGCTAAAAACAAGTTGGAGAATTTAAGTTCTTCCTTGTGTGGGTAAAGCGAGCCAAGGAAAACATGGAAAAGGCAGCAGCACTTTTCCTGAGCTCACCATAGGACTTGAGGAGACCCTCCTGGGCGGCAGCTGCAACAGGAAACGAGCCCCTTGGATTCTGAAGAGAGATCGTGGCCGTGAATGGTAGTTTTTTTCAGTTTGAAGACAACATTTCCAACTGGAGGGCTGCTTCAGAGCCAAACTTTTATAAAATATGTTTACTGTTGGACTCTTCCTTCAGATTGAAAATACATTTTCAGAAAGGCCAGGGAGTATGAAACAAGCAAGCACTTTATCCAGTCATCCATCCATTCATGCATTTCTAGTCAATCTTTCAGTAAACATTTCTGAAGCAGCTCCAGTGTGCTAGGGAAGCAAACATATTATCTACTTCTAGACTGTAGTCTATTGAAGAAGAAAGCAGGACCATGTAAAGTTCTTAGAGAAAACATAAGGTAGTATGATTCGTCTTGGTAAAATTTTGCTGGATCGGATACCATCTCTTGTGTATAAAATGAATTGTTGACACTCAAGAAGCTTTGGAAGGTAAGAAGTAAAATAGTATTTTGAGGGAGGCCCATGAGGTCTTGCTGTTAGAGACTCCTGGATGCCAGGCCCTGAGATGTCTGGGGAACTAGTAATCAGGTGACATCACTGGGCTCCGGCTTGTAAAATATCTTAGCGACATGGGGCCATGGGATATGTGCTTTCTTTTCCAAGTGGAAGTAGTGATGTGGAGTGGAATATACGTGCAAGCCAAAGCACAGAGTATGAACCCTCACCAAATGTGAGCGCGAGATGCCTGCTGTGAGTTTGCAGGTGTGTGCGGGAACAGCCTGCCCTGCCCTTCCCCGCCTGTCCCCGCCATGCTGACTGCCTCCCTTTACTCAGCTATCTCTGCCCTGGGTGACGTCGCTTTCCCACCATGGCTGTGGGAAAGGCACCCTCTGTCCCCGTCCACCTTTCCTTGGGAAAGGCTCAGGCTCTCTCAGAGTTACCCTCAGTGTGCTTAGACCAAGTTGTAGCTTCACCAGGAGAATTTAGTGTCAGGTTGGTGCAAGGGAAGATGAGTACACTGCAGAGAACTATTTATAAATAATTGCTTATATTGACCTGCACATACCTGAATGTCTTTGTCCCATGGCCAGGTGAACACCGTACCTTTATCTGGAGCTACTAAGACCTTTTCACATATGTGGCTCAGGCAATACTGACTGGGGTTCCCAGGACACCAAGGAATGTAGGATAGGATCCGTGTGATATAACACCCTGTTCCGAGACCTCATTTCTTACCCAGGATGATAAAAGAGGAAAGCACCGCTGCCCCCAGAAAATCTTCACCTCCACCCATTGGACTGGGGTCGGGATTGGTGTCCTCAATAAGGCAATTAAAACTGTTCTGATAAGACGTTTGCCGAATATCTCTCAAAGTTAAGATTATTCAGACTGAGCCATGGTAAACTTGATTCCTCTCTGAAGCACTGTTTCTCCTTTAGCTTTATGGTTAGAGCTGACTTGCCCCATGTTAGGACCATGAAATGGCTGCCGACAAACTTTAATTTCCTTCAATTTGTGCTGTATGCAAATTGCTTTGTTCACTAGGACCCTTATATCAACCACAAAAATTGTTGCGAGAAGAGCAAGTCAGTGCGTGAAATTGATGGGAGAGTATAAAATATTCGAGGCATGTTCCTCTTGTTCAATCCAAAACTTTGCAGTGGGACTCCTAGCGAGTTTGTGCTTTGTGGAGGGGACAGGTGGTGTTGCGACCCAACTGAAGTCTGTCAAAGTCGTGCTCCCTGCTTTTCCATGCGGACAACTTTCTAGGTGCCGAAATAAAAAGTGTGTGTGTTTTAAAGGAGCTTAAACTGCAGTTAAGCAAATGTAAAGTTTTCGCTAATAAAGAAAGAAAGCTTACAATTAGTAGGATAAGCAAACCAAATCAAAATGAGTGAACTGTACAAAAAGGTAAATCACAGAAGAAGAAATAAAAGCAGACAGATGGAGGAAGAGATTCAACTTCATTACTTGTTAAGAATATGCATATTAAAAGAACAATGAGTTAACACATCCACACATCAGACATGGAAGTACTTTAAAGGTGCATTAGGATCCAGTGCTGGAAATTAGGTATTTTCATGTGCTTTTGAGCAGCCTCTTTGGAAAGCAATTTGTCAACATTTATTAAAAATTTAAAAGTGCATATATTTTGGACCAGGAATCCTACTTCTGGAAACTTATATACTGAAAATGAAAGATCAGTAGGTGAAGATATGTAGAACAGAATGCTTATTGCAGCATTGCTTGTAATAAGACACCCTGAAAATAGTCTAAATGCCATTTTAAGGAAATGGTTGAATTAAATATGATACATACATGTTATGAATGCTATGGGTATTAAAATGGTAAGGTAATTACATAAGCGCATACAGCATGTTTGTATTTTATAAGTGTGTTTGTACACTCATGGAAAAAAGTACAGAAGCATGCACAGCAGATATTGAACATGAGGGTTACGTGGGGGAGCTGGCAAAGGGACGGAGGGTTTGTGGGGGAAGAGACGAGCAGGGGTGGGTCACAGGAGGCTCCTGCTCCCCCTCCACGGAAGGAGGGTGGCAACGCGCAGGACAGCACCCTGGGGGTCAAGGCGCCAGCAGGCAGGACCAAGCGGGCGCTGGCCGGTGGACTTTTAAGCAGGGAAGAAAAGCGCGCGGTCGGCTTGGGGAGCGGGCGCGGTCCCTTGGTGAGCCGCCGCCATCCTCAGCTTGGAGAAGCCCTGTGTGCGCCCATCTTGTGCCAGCGCAAGGACTTCGCGCCCCAGTCAGCAGCAGACAGAGCAGCGAGGGGGCGGGAGCTGTGAAACTCACTTGCACTCTTGGGAGCATTTCGGATGCCCGGGTCGAGGGGGCAGACCGCGCAGGCTGTGCCTAACTGCGGGGGCGGGGGCGGGGGCATCTGGACTCCCCCCGGGAAGGCGGGCGGCCGCGTTCATCAGTCTGTACTCGGAGCAGGGTGGACGCTTCCAGCCCTGAGCTCAGGGTGTATTTGTGGTCCCCAGCAGGTTTTGCTCTGTTTCCACAAGGAGGAAGCACAAAATTTAAAAAAGACCAAAAAGATGGTTCTAAATGGCCCGATGCCACACATGATACGAGAGCATTTACATAAAATCATATTCTGAGGTGTTTTCATGCAAAAAGATTTCAGTGTAGGGAGATCTGCATCTCCTGCTTTATAAGGGCATCCTTGAGGAGTGTGAACGTGCACACACATTGTTCAGGGCAAAAGTAAATCTGAGAGTAACGTGTATATTGTGAGATTATTTTGGTAAAAGAAAAGATGTAAGTTCTTAATTCAATCAGCCAACCAACAGCTAACCCCCCCCCCCCGGGTGTGTGCGTACACGTGCATGTGTTCACACATGTATACATGGTTTTATGTCGGTAGGTGCGCATATGTATGTACACATGCATGTGCATATATGTATGTACACATGTGCACATGTACATGTATGTATGTGCACATGTGTGTGTATATCGGTTGGGTGGAATGTTTATGGGAGAGAGAGAATACTCATTTTCTTTTAGAGACTACAATTTATTTGATATGTTACATAAGTGTGTGTATATATGTTTGTGCAGGAAAATTGTATGCAGGGATACATATCCACTGGTTTCCTGTTTAGGAGGGGGAGGGACCGGAGGCATAATGGTTGGGAGAGATGACTATATTTTTCTTTATTCATCTCTTTTCATGTGGTACAATATAAATCTATTACCTTTGAAATTATTTAAATATAAAAGAAATATTAAAAAACAATTTACATGAAAACTAGTAAACATGTTAAAATTTAAACATGGTAAATATTTTAAACAGCAAAAACTTGAAAAATGTATGCAGTGAAAATTCCATCCTTCTACTACCCAAGATCTCTGATCCTTTGGACTCTAGATGCATCTGCGTCAGTAGCTTCTTGACTGCACTCAAAAACGTGTTACCGTTACATTGTTTTTAACGCAAATGGAGACTTACTAGTACTGTTTTCACCTTATTTTTTCTGTTTATCAAAATATCATAGAGATCTTTGGCATCTATGGAAATGATTTATAGGATAATAACTTTGCATGTTAGTATAAATAAAGGAAAAATTATGTAGAGACACCAACATCATGACAGTGTGGTTCCATGAGTTGGATGAAGTGTTTGTGGGGAAGGAAGAGGGAATATTCATTTTTCCTTACAGACCACTATTTTATTTGAGTTTTTCTGGTAAGAATGCATCACATTTATGATTTAAACCATTAAAGGATAGGGAGGCATTTACTGTGGGCTACAGGCACTAGACCCTGTGTTAGTTCAGAAAGAGAGTTTTAACCTTGTGTTTATTGATCAGGGAGACAGAGGCTGAATTCAGGGTCTGGCTTAGAAACGAGAAGTGGCTTGAGAAGTGAAGACAACAGCCTGATTTCTGTGGAGGGTCACAGTGGGAGACAAAGTTGGACTTTTACTTTGTAACAGCTGCCAGTTTCCTTCTTGAAGCAGGCTCAGCAGCGGAAGACAGTGCTGGTCATATAAAGTACTCCTGCTAAAGGTGGTCTCTGTTGAAGCAGTTGCCTGTGGTGGTGAGAAGGTGGTTTGGGAGGCTCTGGGCTGGGGAGTGAGAGCTGAGGGCAGATTTCTGAGTGGATGGCGATTAGAGGTGGGGGATTTAAAGACCAGGCAGAGGAATGAAGAGGACTAGGAGTTCTGGGAATCACGCTGGGGACCAGGAGATGCCTGGTGGAGAGGAGAGCATTGGTCCGCATGGGTGGAAAGGTGAGCTCCCTTACGCCTGTTTTGGCTTGCACTCCATAAGGTCCAGCCCCTAGCTTAGGAACCTCTCTGGAAAAGGGCAAGGGCTGCAGGGCTCTGGCTCCCACTTGTTCACTTGAGGCTGCTCCACTGTAAGTCTATAGTTGGTTCTCCTAATTGGTTCTCCGG
Organism: Cabassous unicinctus; assembly: GCA_029593785.1. Classification (NCBI taxonomy): domain Eukaryota; kingdom Metazoa; phylum Chordata; class Mammalia; order Cingulata; family Chlamyphoridae; genus Cabassous; species Cabassous unicinctus. The sequence continues at coordinate 5,847 of JAQZBX010096445.1, forward strand.
GGCTTCTCACTTCTTGGCAATTGCCAGCCTTCCCTTGTGATCAGTGAGAGAATAGTCTGGGAGTTAGAAAAGGAGATGGAGGGCGGAGGCGAGGATGGGTCTGGAGAATGTAGAGTGACAAAGGTGACATTTCTAACCAACGTCCTGCCTTATTTTATACTGACCTCAAGGAGGGAAGAAGCCATGGGTGGGAGACTCAACTCTCTGACGTCTTATGACAAGTCGCAGGCCACTCTTCTTTTCAGTCTTGCCTTCAGATAGAAGGGCTGCTATTTCAGGTGGGTTTCCTATTTTTGTATAATTCTTTAGAGCTTAGTTCACAGATACTTTAAGAAACAAAAGATTTGATCTTTATAGGCTTTTCCCCTTCAATGAGAAACATATTTCAATTAACCCAGAGAGTCAAAGAGCCTCTTTTCAAAGGCACTTTAGGAAATTCCCATTTTCCTCTGGAATTCTACTGTTGCTACTTCCTCCACTGGACCTTAAAAATTTATTTCTAATCTTTCCTGCTGTATCCAGCTTATTCTCTTTATCTCCTCTTCCTTGCAGATGGAGAACAGTAGATATTCATGCTCTCCAAGTTTCAGTAGTTATGATATGTAGTAGGGAGAGGAAGGAGACCCTCATGCCAATTTCTTTTTCATGGTGGGAATGTGTTCTACTCTCTCATGGTGTAACAAAACTGGGATACGCCTAAATTAATGCTGTTTTGTTATAAACTTTTAAAAGTATATTTTCTGCTATTATGGAGTAATTGCAGAAGAGGTTTAAAGAGTGTTAGATAAAAAATCGAAGTAAATTTTTTTTTTTACTATTTTCTTTTCTGTTTATAAAATTACACATTTAGCAGCTACTGCAAAATATATAGGAAAATAAAAGTTTTTTGTTTCCCAAAGATAAACTAAAATTCAATTTGATGTATAATTCAAAAAAAGTTTTGAGTTTTCTTTGACTAGTTTTTTTGTGTGCAAATGTTTGTATTTATATATGCATTTTACTTAGCAGTTCAATGTGGGGATAGGAAGTAGAATTTTCCTTCTGTTTGAGCTCATGTACAGGTGGATCACACAATCTTTGTCTCATTTGAAAGCAGCTTAATATCCTGAGCTGCCCTTTCTATCTGTATTTCACTCTTTGCTTCCATTCCCATCTAAGCCATCATTTTCTAACCACAGCCTTGAACAAGTCAGCAGTGTTAACATTTGTTCAGGGCATAATAAAGATAAATGGTGCCTGGGGATATTATGATGTGATTGTTCTCTTTCTTTCACAGGAGGTGGGGTTTATAAACACTGGTGTCTGGTGCCCACAGATTGGCACACAGGGACTTATGCCTCTGACTACTGCCTCTTCTTTACCTTTTTGCATTTAGAGGCTAATAGAACTTCCTTTCCTTTGGTTCTCTTTACTTGCTCTTGTTCTCATTCTGCATTCCCTGAAAAAAAGTCTTCAGGAGGGTTGGAAAGAGAGAGATGATAAATTATTTTTTTGAACAAAGTCATGGAATGAATTAAAATACACACATCAGTTTTGCAACAAAATCATAAAACTTATGTTTGACCTTAATGCCCAATCCTCTGCTTTACCTCTTCCTGATTTCAACTAGTTAAAGGGTTGTGAAAGTAAAAGAAGGGTTATGCTTTATTTATGACTGGAAGATGCATGAATGGAAGCTTTAGGGAAGCAACTATTGGCTCAGTCTAGGAACAAATTGCTAAGTCAGAATTACTGTGGATTGTCTGGGGAGGTGAGGTGCTGAGCTGTTTGTTATTGGAGACATTCTAGCCTGGTTTGGATTCCTACCTCTCCTACTGGGCAAGAATGCTGTAGAAAGAACCCAAGGCTTGAATTGGGCTAGATAAAATAGTCTAGATTTAAACGAGGTCCACAGAAGGGGTCTTGTCACAAAGAAGTGCAGACTGAGGCATAGCGTAAGGGTAAAGCTTCTAGAGGTAGGAGCTGGAGGTTGGTGAAAGAACCTTTGGGATTTCTAGGTCCACAAAGCAGAGGACTCCTCTCTGATCATTTCACATAGTCTTGTGTTAGAGGACAGGTGGTTTTAAGCATTAGGTATTTGTTAAGACTTCATCTTTGTGTAGCAGTTTGTTGGGTGCTGTGATGGATATAAAAAATTTGTCCCTGTGTTAAATGAGCTTGCATTCTTTTGGGGAGGAGAAAGTGCATAAAATTCAAGGCTTCAGCTCTTGTTACCTAGGGTCTATTTACACAATTCTATCTAAATGCAGGTAGGACCACAGCTGCCCTACTGCTTAAAAGCCTCTAGGTTTGCCTTGTTGCCTGCAAGATAAAGGTACACACCTTCTCATTATATGAAAGGCTCTGTGCTCTGATCCTGGCCCACCTCTACAGCCTTCTCTTCCACCATTCCTGACCTCAATCCAAATCCAGACTGGGATTGGAGAGGGTGGGAAGCAGGCTCAGGGGAGAGTTTTCAGACCAATCATAGAATAATTGATTGTGACCAGGGAAGATAACACAGTTTGGTGTTGGACATGCTGATTTTGAGCTGATGACGGGAAATCTTAATGGATGCATCTAGCAGTTATTTGGGAAATATTATGTAGGTGATGCTTAAGAGGGATTGCATGGTGGTTATGCAGATTGGGGTGAACTTCATGACATGTTAGACACCATGGGTTGAACTAAAGGATAAAGGACTTCGAAAGACTGAAAGAGTGAGTTTGGATAAACATTCTGAGCCTTGGAGAATACCCACAATTAAGGAATGCAGGAAGGAACTGGAGTTGGGGGAAGAATTAAAGAAATTGGAGTGGGGGAAGCAATTAAAAAGAGGGACAGATGAGGACTTGTGCAAGTGATTTTTGGTTTGGAGACTCACTCTGATCTTTTTCTTTTAAGCCCACTGTTCTTAGGTTTAGTGTAGAAGATACAGAGATACACTAAAATTTCTCCCCTAATCATTGCCAAGGAGAAACTTGGATGATCCACGTGGGAATTGCCACCATAGGAAGCCAGTCTGTTTCTGAGTTTGTCTTCCTTTGTTTCCATGGCTTCCCTGAGCTGCACCTCCTTTTCTTTGTTGTGTTCACTGCCATCTATGTCTCCATCATCCTAGGGAATATGCTCATCGTTGTGGCAGTGATTAGCTCCCAGAGGCTCCACACACCCATATATTTCTTCCTGGCTAATCTGTCCTTCGTGGAGCTCCTCTACACTTCCACAGTAGTACCGAAAATGCTGGAGGGCTTCTTGCATGAGGCAGCCATCTCAGTGGCTGGGTGCTTGCTCCAGTTCTTTATCTTTGGCTCTCTAGCCACAGCTGAGTGCTTCCTGCTGGCTGTCATGGCATACGATCGCTACTTGGCGATCCTGTCTGCTCCACTACTGGCTCCTGATGCGGTCCAGATGGTGCGTGGGGCTGGCGCTCACAGCCTGGCTCTCTGGCTTCCCGATAGATGGACTGGCTGTGGCCCTGATGGTGGAACTGCAGTTCTGTGGCCCCAACGGCATCAACCTCTTCTACTGTGACTTCCTGCCCTGGTGGAGCTGGCTTGCTCAGATCCCAGGGTGGCTCAGGTGACAACATCCGTTCCCTCCTCGGTCTGCCTCACTATTGTCTTTGGACTGATTCTGACATCTTAGGCCCGGATTCTGGTGGCCGTGCGGAGAGTTCCAGCTGGGGCCAGCAGGCGACAGGCTCCCTCCACCTGCTCCTCTCACCTGGTTGTAGTGCCCATGTTCTATGGAACCCTCATAATCTTGTGTATTGAACCCCCTGCTTCCCACTGCCTGCTCCTCTCCAAGGTCTTTCCCTGCTCTACCCGGTGCTCACCCCCATCTTCAACCCCATGGTTTACACCCTGAGGAACAAGGAGGTTCACTGGGCTCTGCGGAGGCTTCTCTACGTCAGGCAAGCTGAAGCACCTGATTGAAGGAGGGGGAAGAAGACTTTTGTTTTGGACTTTGTACACCTCCAAAGGGAGGTCTTACAAGACTGGTTGGAGAAGAATAAGTTTGTTCTATTCTGATGCTCCCTTTGGACGTTTTCTATAGTTATTCTAGAAGTGAGGACGGTAGGGCAACAATTTTCAGGTGCTATATTATAATTTATTTTAAACTTTGTAAGTTTTTTATTAATTAGCCCATGAATATTTAATATAGAAAAGCAGAAAATGAAGATGAACAAAAATAGAAACATCAAAACAAACCCACAAATATAGGATATATTATTATTGTATGATATTCCAGATATGTTCTACACATATGTATGTACATATAACATGTTGGATCATAGAGTTTATACCTGGTTTTCCATTGAATACCATGTTATATGACCATCTTTCTATATTAATAAATACTTTATTCTTCTAGGCTTAATTGTAAGGCTAAACATGATTTGTTTAGATAATATTCTATTTTTGGAATTTTTACTTGTAGTCAAGTCTTACTTTTGCAACATCCTTTACATCTGTAATTTGCCCAAATAAGCTCTTAGGAGTACAATTGCCAGGTCTAAGGATATGCATATTTTTAAAACTTAAAATTGAATATATTTTACTTATTTACTTTTAAATTTTTATTCTAGAAAATTTCAAACAAAAGTAGAGAGAATTGCATAATGAAACCTCTTGTAGCTATGAGCAAGCTTCAATGTTTTGCTAACCTTATTTCAAGTCCTTACAATTCCATTTTTTTGCTTGAAAATTTTAAAGAAAATTCTAAACATTGTGGCATTCCACATGCAAATATTTCAGTATGTTTTCTGACTGATAAAGACCTAAATAAAAATTTATACTCACCATGCCATTATGATACTTAGCATAACTAATCAGTATTTCCTTAATATCATCTAAAACTTAAATCATGTTCAAATTTCTCTGGTTGCTCAATGATTCCTTTAAGTTATTTCTTAAAATTAGGATCCAAATAAGGCTCACTCAATGCATTTTTTGGTTATGCTTCTACATCCTCTTTATTTTATAATAGTCTTTGTCCTCCATTTTTTCATGCCAGTGACTTATTGGAGAAATCAGGTTATTTATCACATTGACTATCCCATATTCTAAATTAGGCTTATTAAGTACCTGTGGTTTAAATGTCTCTCTCAATATTTTGTATTTCTTGTAAATTGATAATGAGATATAGAAGCTTGATTATATTTCAGTTAATTTTTTTCCAGTAAGGACATGGTAAAGTTGCTATATTATTCCTCTGACATGTTGAGGCACACATTGTTTGATTGTGCCACTTTTGGTAATGTTATTTATGTTATTGACCACTAGACTTAGCCTGATCCATTTATTACTCAGCTCCTAATTATTTAAGTTTTATTCATTACTTTTGTTCAGCAAAAATAATATGCTCTATGTATCACTCAATGAATGGATTTTTCTTTCAGATATAGACTGTCAAACGATAACTCAGAGAAAGGATTTTTGCACTGCATTATAAAGGGTAACTTATATGGGTAATATTATTTTATTCTATTAAAAAACAAAGTATTTAAAAAATCTTCCTATCCTTGCCTTTCTTCAAAATTTCAGCTGTGACTACTAGGAAATCCACAGAAACTCTCAAACATAGCACAAACACACAAATATACAAAACATCCAAAAAGTGAGGGCATAAAGGTGAAAAGTGTATAGAACACGTTTATTTTCCCTTATTAATGGTGGTATTGATAGGGATAGTATTGAAGGCAGTAATTTGTAAGGCGACTCTGATGACAACGATGGTGAATTGAGTATTGAAAGGGGGTGGTGAGGATCTTGATTATTAAAACCACTGATGGAAATGGCCATAGTGCGGAGCGGGTGTAGCTCAGTGGCTGAGTACCTGCTTTGCATGTATGAGGTCCCGGGTTCAATCCGGTACCTCCTATGAAAAAAAAGATGAAATGTCCACAGTGATCAAAACGGTGGTAGTGATGGCAGTGGTTAATCGAGAATCATTAGCATTCGAGGGCAGTATAA
>JAQZBX010096446.1:0-11802 GCA_029593785.1 Cabassous unicinctus
AGAATACATAATCATTAGATCAAATTTATTTGGATATTAGAGATAGGAAAATAGAAATCACCTGCAGGTCACCATATGTAGATAATTACTACAAATATTTTGGTATATTTATTTTCAGTGTTTATCTATGCTTAAATTGGGTTTTATGGCATCTATATTTTTTTAGGCTTCCCCTTTGATGATTGTTACATTTTAAGAACTGCCTCTCATTATTTAATATTCTACTACAATATAGCTTTCAATGCCTGAAAAACTATTAAATTATATTAATATACTATAACTAATTTTGCTATTTCATTTTTGTAGGAAATTTAAATTATCTTAAATATTTTACCCTGCCTTGAAAATCCTTGCATATACACTTGTCTGTATTTAGGCTCTTTTTCATATTATCATTTCTCACAAAAGATTGTACCTGCTGTAGATAAGTGCATCTATTACTTTATCCTGCCCAAATTACTGAATGAGATAATTTATTAAAATATTTGACAGTTGGGAAAGCAAAAAATGATAAAATCTTATTTTAAAATTTGTTGATATTTAGTATATCTGTACTTTTCCAAATGTTATCAAAATACTTTGAATACAAGTGCCAGATGTGCAATCCAAAAACTTATAATATATACAATAAAAATGCATTTATTGACTCAGTAGTGAAAACAGACTCATGGACTTTGAATTCACTCAGTGTCACACTTGGATTTTGTTTTGTAACTCGCTTCATTTTTCTTTCTCCTCTCTTCTCTATCTTCCTTCTCTACCATCTTAAGCTTAGTTTATCTTCATACATTGGTATTATTATTTTCTTTTGTACATGCATTACTTTATGTATGTTGTGAGGAGAGAGGAGAGGCTGCAAATAACTCCAAGTTTAAATCATCCCAGCAGAACAATCTCAGAGCAAAGGGAGGGATTTTCTTTCCTAGTATTCCCATTAAAACACAATAAAAAAAAAGAAAGGAAAACCACAATTAAGGCATCCTATATGACACTGATTTATCTCCACGCCATGCCTCTGATGGACTCAGGTCTGTATCACATGCCTACCACTATGGACAGGGCCTAGGGTTTTCTGATTGACAGACTTGAAATAACTATATGGATTGGAGGAAGAGTATTTTCTGAATGAAGGGGTTGAGGTACAGCCATCAGTGGAAGAGGAAAAGAGAACCAGGGCAGGCATAAAAATTAGTCACATACTTTTTTTTTCATTTGAAATATAAATTAAGATCCTTTGCTGAGGTGGTCTTCCTCCCTACTCCCATAGGTGGAATGTTAGTGTTTATTATTTTCATTTATAAGACCTACTGATAGCAAAAGACATTAACTCCTTTATTCTCATATTTTTATTCAAACTGTTTTCTTAATTTTTTGTCTTCTTAATTTTACCTATGATATTATATAATATTAAAATTATATTTTTACTGAAGCCAACTTTCTGGGGCTTTTAATTGTGACATTCCATAGCATACCCACCAGAATATTATGCGTTTTTACAAACAAAAGAGAATCTATATTTGTAAAATTTGCATTGTTTCTCAGATCCACTTAAAAATTAATACTTTCATTTTGTATTTTTAATGCCGTCATCATTTATACTACTTTATTATATAGATTATAATCCTTGTGCATTCTGAGCTCCAGACTATATGCAACATACATTTTTATGTCTCTTCTTGGAAGATGTATATGTTTTTTGACTGAATAATTTCTATACTGAACTCATGATCATCAGTGAAAACCATGTCCTTCTCCACCATCTTCTGTCCAGTCATGAAAAGAAGAAAGCAAAGATTGATTATTTATATATGCCTGCCATTACTCTAGGCTTTTGGGATAAAGAAGTTCAAAAAATATTTAAAATTTCTTACCATTGTGGAGTTTATTTTTTAAACATAATACATACACATGTTATGTAGTAAGTTAAAAAGAAATAAGTGAAAGAGAAATATATTAGAGCCAGTTAAGAGCTCAGCTGCATGATACTGCTCCACATCACATTGACTGTGACTACTCTGTGCTTTTCAAATGAGAGCTAGGCTAGTCTAGAGGGCTCAAGATGGCTTCACTCACATGTCTGTCATATTAATGGGGATGGTTGAAATGCTGGATTTAGCTGGGTCCCTCTTATTCCCCTAGTAATCTCAGAGCAGTCTTCTTTCATGGTAGCTCAGACTCCATGAACAAGCACTACTATATATGGAAGTGGAGACTATTAGGGCCTAAAGGCCTGGATCCAGAAAGTATCAATTTCACTCTCACTGTATTACATTAAAATAAAGTGACAGAGCCCAATCTGCTTCAATGAGAAGGGACATAGAACCCACTTGTAATTAGGAGGAGTGCCAAAGAAGTTTTGGCTATTTTTAGCCAACCACACATTGGAAAAGGAGGGTTCATTTATGTTATTAGTTGAGAAGACAGGGTATATAGGCACAGATGTTTGTTGGTAGATATAATAATCAGAATCTATGCTAAACTTTTCCTAATTGTTTTAATTTTTAAAATTGATATACATAGTGAGGACATTGGCTGGGATTAAGGATGAGGGAGGAAGAGAAGGACTGAAAAACTGGGAGGGTGAATGGATTCAAAAACTATAGGATGATTGCCAGGGCCCATTAAGGGCCCATTTGGAGTTGGTGGACATGAATTTAAAGTGTGACTATATGGCTGCGTGTTTTTTCCCAGCCACAGATAGCTGCTTGTGTGCAAGGTGGGGTAAGCAAAGAGTTGGGTTGTATTAGAGTTATTGTTTGGAAACTGAGTAAAATAAAATAAGAGGGGGCAAGGGAATTGAAAATAAAATTGAAGCTAGGAAAGGAGAATAAAGGGCAGGTATCAGTGACATGATGGATTTTAGAAAGTTGGTCTGGTCCTTGGATTGGTTTTCCTAGTGGAGTTGAATAATTGTATGAATGAACTCATCCCAACTAAATAATTTATAAAGCCCTATTGATTGTCTCTCCTAAATATCTGGCAAGTCTCTCAAATTATCTCATCTCCATAACTCCCATTCCTATTCCAAGCAACCACATTTCTTGTGTTGGCAAAAATGATACTTTCTAACTGGCCCACCTGCATCCACTTAATCCTGTTTTTTTTTGTTGTTGTTGTTGTTTTTTAAAAAAGTTTTGATATTTACTCTCAGTCAATTTAGGATAGGAACAAGATTTACCTTCTCACCTGAAACAATGCAAAAAATTGCATTCTAAACACCACCATCCCCTTCCCCCCACAAAGATACAGTTCAGGGACTTATTACAAAACAAATAATTGTGTAATATCTACCAAAATAAAGAAATAGAATGTTGCCACTACCCAAAAAATCCAATCTTTTTTTCTTTTTAATATTTTAAAAGATGCTTAGATTACATAAATGTTACACAAAAATTACAGGAATTCCCATGTTCCCCACCTCCCACACCTCCCACAACCTCCCACATAAACATCTTTCATTAGTGTGGCACATAACCTGCAATGGATATACACATCCTGGGGCTTTGCCACTAAGCATGGACCATAGTTCACATCGTAGACCACAGTCTCTCCCAAATAGTTCTGCATGTTATATGCTGATGTAAAATGGCCTATATCTTTCATTGTAATGTCACTCAGGATAATTCCCAAGTCCCGAAAAAGCCCCTGTATTACAACTGCTTTTCCCTCTCCCTGCCCCAAAAGCATCCAGTGGCCACTGGCTCCACATCAATGTTGTAATTTGTTCCATTGCTTGAAACACAATATGTCTACAACAGAATACCATTAAGTCCACTCTAGTCCATAGCTCTTCCCCCAATCCTGAGGAGTCTGAGATGGCGATGTCCACTCTACCTCCAAGTGAGAGGGGGCTTTGATCAAGGTGTGGGGCATGGTCACAGTGGGTGGAGAATCACTCAATAAATGAGAGAATACTGAATTCCCAGTCTGGAGAGCTCTGCCACATTCTCCAAGGGAGCAGCAACAGTTCCCAAGTGCAGGGGCAGTGTCTGGCAAAGGAGGATGGTCCAATGATGGGTTCTTGTTATTGATGACTAGCCTTACAAGTCTTTGCCCTTGTAATTGAAACTTAGCCTACTTTTATGGGGTGCCTAAGTGTTGCCACCTGAGAGCCTCCTTGTTGCTCAAATGTGGCCTCTCTCTAAGCCAAGCTCAGCATGTGAATGCATTACCTTCCTCCCGGTGTGGAACATGACTCCTGGGGATGAGCCTCACTGGCAACAAGGGATTAATGCCAAGTGCAAACTGGCAAAATGACTGGAAAAAGACCTTGAATAAAAGGGGGAAAGGGTAAAGACAAATGAGTTCATATGACTAAGAGACTTAAAAGAGAGTTGGGAGGTCATCCCAGAGATAACGCTTGCGCACAGCTCAGTAGGATCCCATAGAACACCAAAGTGGATATCACCCCACACAGAGGGTCTCCTGAGGACTCTGGAGACACCAAGGTCCTACTTAAGGGGAGATAGCTCCAGAGATTGATGCCTTATCAGTGGGCTATACTTTGGAATCTGTGCTCCTGAGAGTGACAGAGTTGGACTCAAATAAGTCCTCCCTTCACATGGTCCATCAGTCCCTTCTATTCAAACCTATATGTGGTGCTGGAGTTTGTAGGTATACTTCCAGAGACTGGAGCCTTTGGCCTGCCCATGTGCCAGCTGTGCCTGGAATCTCGGTGGAGCTGCAACTCCTACTCTACAGCTCAATGGACTCACCCAAGTCACCTGGCGAGGAGATGATGGACAACGGCCATCCCGGGGAATGGAGAGAGTCTGTAGCTGCAGGTAGGATAATCCCATCCATCTTATCCACTTAATCCTGTGTTAAAATTACAGCCACAGGAATATTTATAAATGCCAAGTGTGGTCGAATAACCCTCCATAAAAACTTTTCTTGACTTGCCTTTCTCTTAGGAGAGGTCTTCCTCCAATTATTTCAGCATTTTCCAGTATAGCAAGAGCAGCATTAAGTCTTTTCTGATGTTGAAATCTTTTGTTTTTATCAGAGAAGATGTACTTTTACAGAAAATCATGCAGAAAATACAGAGTTCCAGATAGCGACCTCTGTCCCCACAGATTTACCTTTTATTAACAGTTTGCATTATTGTTGTATTTATGGAAAGTATTATTATATTAACCGTAATTCATAGTTCACTTTAGAGTTCACAGTGATGGCCAAATCTATGTTTTTTTAAAGAACATTTTTCTGGTTATATATATATATAACTTAAAATTTCCTATTTTAACCACTTCTAAATATACAGTTTTAGTATAGTAATTACTTTCATTATGATATGCTATCATCACAACCATCCATTTCTAAAACTCTTCCATCAACCCCAAAAGAAACTCTGCATCAGCCAAGCATTAACTCCTTATTCACTATTCCCAGCCCAGTGCTTTTTAAATTTTTTTCTAATTTCTGATTATATGAATTGGCATATTCTAATTATTTAATATGGATGACATCATTCAATATTTGCCCTTTTGCAACTCAGTTATTTCACTGAGACTGATGTCTTCAAAGTTTATCCATGTTGTGGCATGAAGCAGAACTTCATACCTTTTTATGGCTGAAATTCCATTGTACGTATATAACTCATTTTGTTTCTCCATTCATCTATTGATGGATACTTGGATTGTTTGCATATTTTGGCAATTGTGAATAATGTCTCTATGAACATAGGTGTGTAAATATCTGTTTGAGACCCTGCTTTCACTTCTTTGGGGCATATACCTAAAAGTGGAATTGCTAGGTGTAACCATTGGCAAATTAGATGTAATTATAAATACCAAAAATATAATTGGATCGTGATTGTAAACTGATCTGTTAATCTGGGCATGATTAGGTTATGATTAGGGTGTTTAGCCCCACCCATTGGTGGGTGGGGAATCAAATGTAAAATGCATGGCAAGAACAGTTTTGAGAAGCAGTCTTTTGAGAAGCAGTATTGATGTTGGAAAGAAGGCCCCAGGAGAAGAGAAGCAAGCCATTTGCCTGATCGTCTACAGCTGACCTTGTGGAGGAAACAGGAGCTAAAACTGGTGAGAAATGCAACCCCAAGAAGAGAGAAACCCCAGAAGCCCGAACCCTGGCAAACGCTGGCAGCTGTCTTGCACTAACATGTGGAAATGGACTGTGGTGAGAGAAGAAACTTGACGCATTATGGCCTGGTATCTGTGGACTTCTACCCCAAATAAATACCCTTTATAAAGACCAATCCATTTTTGGTATTTCACATTAGCACCCATTTGGCTGACTAATACAGAATTTGATACCGGGAGTGGGGTAGTGCTGTTGTAATTATCAAAATATTGGAACGGTTTTATAAATGGGTAAGGGGTATTTTTTGGAGGAATTGTGAAATGCTTGATGGAAAAGGCCAGGATCACTTTGAAGAAACTGTTGATAGCAATATGGACACTAAAGAGACTTTCTATGATGCCTTAGAAGTAAATGATGAAACTATTATTGGAAACTGGAGGAAAGGCGATCCATGTTTTAAAGTTGCAGAGAACTTAGCAAGATTAACTCCTGGTGTTATATGGAAGACAGGATTTGAAAATGATGAACCAGAGCATTTAGCTGAAGAACTTTCCAAGGTAAACTCAGAGAATATGGCTTGGCTTCTCCTTGCAGCTTATAGCAAAATACTAGATGAGCGAAATACACTGAGGACTGAACTTTTGGGCACAAAGAAAACAGAAACTGATTCTGGGACTTCCAAATTTCTGGAAATCAAATTCCCAGATGAAAATGCCCTATTTGAAGACTTTACTAAACTTGGAACTTGTAACTCAGAATTGAAGATGCAGTTATCTCAGAAAGACTGGTGGAAAGTCTTACTGTCTGATGGCTTGGACCCCTGCTTCCTGCATGCTAAACAAACAAAGTTTTTGAGAGAGCTGTGTGAACAAAACCACTGTCAGCTTGGACAAAAGAAAACATGGAAAGGAGAGATTGAAAGAGAATCAGCATTAAGAAGAAAACCGTGTATGCCGAGATCTGGACTTAAGACATCTCCTTGGGCCAAGAGAGGAGCCCCACCCATGTGTACAGAGAGGGTGAGTTTTCCCCAGCAGTTGAAGAGGGTGGATGTCCCCACCTGATGTTCTGGGAAAGCTTTGCCATTCCAGGGTGTAGAGAGGGTGGAGCACATTCCTCAAAGATTAGGGTGATTAAGGTTAACACCCCATATGTCTGAGAGGGATATATCTGTCCCCCATGGATTAGAGAACATCTCTGGATGTTAGGCACATGTAAATTGTATCTTGTTGATTGCTGGATTTTTATTTTAATTCCTTTAATTAGTTTAGAGCTTTGTCTTGGAATGCTATTTAAGGAGTTGAAACAGCTTGGTCTTATAACCCACAGTGCCTGAAGCCTCACTATTGAGTCTATGCTTCTGAGTTTTCCATGCCATGTCCTGGGCATTATGAGTTTCTCCACTCTGGCTCCTGTGAATGTGCATTGTTCCCCTCTCCTTTCCAGTGTTTTTTTCCTCCAGTCTGGAGTAGTTCCTTCCTAGGCATGTCCTGATAAGTCTTCAGAAGCCTGTGTCGTGGTGGGGGTCTCTGCAGACCTCTGGGGTGCTCTCTCTTTGCAGAAACCTCCTCTCTGGTGTTCTGTTGTGCAAATGCTAGCTGCCCTGGCCTCTCCCCATTCTCTACCATCTCCTTGACTTTGAGACCACTAAGCTCAATCTGGGTTCTCTCTGTAGGCAGCCCACTGGGGCAGTCAGAGCACGCAGCATGTTTGTTTTCTTTCTCTCTGTAATCACTGCACTGCGCTGCCTGCTGTCCAGCATCGGAATAGTTTGTGGGGTTTAATTGTTTAAGACAGGAGGGCAAGCTCGTCCCTGTCACTCCAGCATTGCCAGAAGCCAAGTAAACACTCATTACAAAGCTATGTTTTAGGTCCTCTTCAAGGCAAAGGATGTGGAGCCTACATCATGGTCAGTAGAGAGAGAATATCAGATCATGAAAAACTGGGTAGGGAAGGAAGGACAAGAATGGAGGGGTGCTCTGAGAATGCTTCATTTAGCAGAATTCTGAAAGAAATGAGGAAGCCAGAGAGATGCAGAGGAGTTGCATTCCAAGCAGAGGGGACAGTGGTCACCGAGATGCTGAGGTGGAAATATGCTTTGCATGTTCCAAGACAGCAAGGAGGTGTGGGCTGGGGTGGGTTCAACCACACAGGCATGACTGCGTGGTCTCCAGTTGTTACATTTAGGGAGGTGGTTAGCACAATGGAGGGCAGAGACTGGGGCAGGGGAACAAAAGCTTGCAAAGGGCAGGTCACTGCAGTGATCCTGGCCAGTGACAAAGGCAGGAGCAGAGTACCTGTGGGGAATGTGTGGGGAAGGGCTAGGGAGACATGGAGGAAGGGGCCAGGCCTGAGGAGGCAGAGAGGTGGGGTGTGTAGAAATGGGGCCACAGTGTGCAGGTATACACCTGGAAGTGGCCCGGATGCCGCCACAGGAAGCCAAGCAAGGAGGTGACCCCACAACATGGACAGCTAACATCAGTCTCAGTGTTGCCATTTGTTTCTGTGCTTGTGGTACAGAATGCTGTCGGGCACAGCACCTATGTCAGTCTAACACGAGTTGGCTGTGGAATGTACCCTGTGCAGGGAGACTCTGGGACTCACTGCCAAGCACTTCCTGTTCCCTGAGCCACTCACTGGAAACTCCGTGTCCTAATTGCCATCAACCCCCAAATCCACACCCCCCACACCCCACCACCAGTCACTGAACAATCCGCCTAGCCTCCTGCCCACAGCCCCCATATTGGCCTGGCTCTGGTCTCTCGCCTACGTGTTATCAGTTTTCCCCAAGAACCCATATTGCTTAGCCTACTCACCAGGGCCTTCCAATGCTAGCGGGTGGACGTCCTTGCCTTACTAGTACTCTGCCCCTGCGTTTCCTCCAGTCCACGGCTTCTCAGAGACACCTGTGTGTACCACTCCCGAAAACTGAATCCCTGGGGGGTGGGGCCTGGAACCCATATTCCTCCGGAAGTCCTGCAAGAGATTCCGGATTGCTCTGGCCTCGACCTTTTACCCACCACTCCCACCTGTAACTCCCCTCTACCTTAAAGATTCCATGCAAACTGCACCTGTTCAAGAGGACCCAGCCTCCCCAGCACTGCGGGGATACCATTGCTGGGCGCTCCTGGAGGCAGAGCTGGCTGAGTCACCCATCGCGGACACTGCTCTAGGACGCCAGGCACGATGGCCAAGGACTCTGGGCTTAGGCTGCCTGGGTCTGATTGCCGCCCCGCGACCTCAGCTGAGCAGCACTCATGGGTTTTGTCGACTGGTCTATAAAGTGGGACGGTGCTCAAGGAGGGTGGCAGGATCGCCTCTGTGCACACAAAGCTGGTCTTTGCACACCTGGGCCATGGCGTCTACCCAGCACCCACCAGTCACAGAGATCAGCATGAGGTTGTGCTCTTCAGGCCGCTAAGGCAAACCAGAGTCCTGAGAGGAAGCTCCTTCCAACAGGCGCAGACCTCAGGAGACAGACCAATGACAGGAGGGCCCTCGAGGTTCAAACACGGCGCAGCCAGAACTGAGCGCCTTCTTGTGGATGTCGTTGTAGTCGAGCAAGGCACATAAGGAATAGGCCCAGGCAGCGAAGCCCCAGTAGGTGCACAGGCAGAGTCACACAGGGGGTGCTCACACTGGAACATCCGCTCTTAGGATGCACCACAAGCAAGCTGTGAAAACTGCCACTGACAGGTCAGTTTCGCAGGCCTGGCTGCGGCTCTCCACCAGGCTGCCATCCAGGCCAAACATCAGTTTTCCCTGGAGACTCACAAGTGGTAGAACTGCGTGGACTACAGCATGTGGACGACAGCACAGCGCTCAGGTCCACCTTCATCACACACGTGGTCTATCTAGGCCTGGACCCCACGAAAAAGGAGTTGCTTGGTCTTCTCCAAGATCTCCCCAGAGATGCTGAAGCAGGGCTGCGTCCCCTAAGGTAGATGTAGTTTTTGGTATTTTTCCTGCTTGGAAATCTCTGAGCTTCTATATCTGGTGTTTGGTGTCTGTCATTAATTCTGGAATATTTTTAGTCATTATTCAAATATTTTTTCTGCTCTGTTCTCCCTTTTTATCCCATTTGCTGTTCCTCCTTTTTTCACTCTCTGGTATTCCAATTATGTGTTTGTTAAACCTTTTGAAAATGTTCCAGATTTCTTGGATATTCTGTTAATATTTTTCCATATTTTTTCCATTATTGTTTTTGTCTGCATTTCAGTATGGGAAGTTTCTACTGACATATATTCAAGCTCACTGATTCTTTACTTAGCTATGGTGAGTCTATTGATGAGTCATCAAAGGCATGATTCATTTTTGTTATAATATTTTTGATCTCTAACATATTCTTTTGCTTCTTCCTTAGAATTTCCACCTCTTTGTTTACAATAGCCATCTTTTCTTTCTTGTTCTCTTCTTCTTCCACTATAGCCCCTAACATAATCATAGTTTTAAATTTAAATTTAAAATTTTCTGCCTGATATTTCCAAAATGTGTGATATGTAGAGTCTGGATCTCATGATGTTTTGTCTCTTCAGACTGTGATTTTTCCTTTCCTATTTCTATGCCTTAAAAATTTTGGTTAAACCTGGTTATGAAATATTGGGTAACAGAAACTGAGTCACTGATTTTCAGCTTGTTCATCATTTTCCCTTTTTTAGAAATGGGAGTGGCAACTTGGAAGCTATTTACATGTTGGAGCTGAAACCAGAAGTCAAAAATAGTGCAATATCTTTAGGAAAATATTCATTATTTGAGGTATCAATTGTCTTAAAGCATTAAATTTCTTACATTTGACTTACTGTGAACCAACCTAAACTTCCCTTAGAGCTATTATAAGAACAGTACTCAGTGAATTTCATGATCTCACAAGTTATTGTGTACAGTGATTACCCAACATCTCCAGAGTTACTTGGTGACTTGACTAAATCTTTGCTTATGGGTGCTTTCTGTCTTAGGAACCCAAACATTTAACTGCTGTGTAACAACCTAAAAAGGAAGAGCTCAAAATAGAAAACATTTATTATTTCACATTTTTTATAAGCATCAGAAATCTGAGAGCTGTTTTAGCTGGGTGTTTTTGGCTTAGGTTCTCTCATGAGATTGCTGTCCACCTATTATTGGAAGGTGAAGTAATTTCAAAAATTAATGTAGCCTGGAGATTCTGATGCTAAGTATATTTATGTGTTTATTAGTTGATTTCAGTTCCTCACTGACTGTAGGTTGGAGGCCTTCACTCCTCATCACATGGGCTTCTCCACAGAGTGCTCACGAAAGGACAGGTTTCTTTGTACAGAATGAGTTGCTAGTTTTAGAAAAATAGAAATATTTTATATGGTAACCCCATACAAGAGCTACTGATGAGAGAGAGAGAGAGAGAGAGCGAGCAAGAGAGTGAGAGAGAAAGCCCATTGGAAGCCATATTATTTTATAACCTAATCTGAGAAATTACATGCTGTTACTTCTATTGAATGCTATTTGTCATACAGATCAACCCTGTGCAATGTGGAAGGGGACTATGCAAGAGTGTGAATACCAGGAGGATATGGTCACAGCTTATGAGAGTTTCTCTCTTTCCATCTAGTGCCAAAGCTTACCCACCTTGCCCCAAAGTAACAGCCACCATTACCTTATGAATGGAGGCTTCTGCTGACCTAATTTTGTGGTCTCCCTTGAACTTAATGATCTATTATGCTGTGTAATATTTTCTTCTTACTGATAATATCTCACATTTCTCTGAGAGCCATTTCATCTTATGCG
>JAQZBX010096447.1:0-11802 GCA_029593785.1 Cabassous unicinctus
AATAGGGAAAATTCACAAATATATGGAGATCGAACAACACACTCTTAGATAATCAGTGGGTCAAAAAGAAATTGTGACAGAAATCAACAAATATCTTGAGATGAATGAAAATGAGAACACAACATAGCAGAACCTATGGAGTGCAGTGAAGGCAGTGCTGAGAGGGAAATTTTTAACCCTCCATGCTTACATTAAAAAAGAAGAAAAAGCTAAAATCAATGACTTAACTACATAGCTGGAGGAACTGGATAAAGAATAGGAAACTATTCCCAGAGCAAGTGGAAGGAATGAAATAACATGGATCAGAGAAGAAATAGATGAAATTGAGATTTAAAAAAAAGAAAGAGAGAGAATTAACAAGACCAAAATTGGTACTTTGAGAAGTTTAACAAAATCTACAAACCCTTAACTAGATGACAAAGAAAAAGAGAGAGAAGATGCAAATAAATACAATAAAAAATGAAAATGGGGACATTACTACTGACCCCACAGAAATAAAGGAGATTGTAGGAGGATACTATGAACAAATGTACACCAACAAACTAGACAATTGAGATGAAATGGAAAAATTCTTAGGAATGTAAGAACAACCTACACTGACCCTAGAAGAAATGGAAAACCTCAACAAACTGATCACATTAAAGAGATTAAAACAATCATCAAACAACTCCCCAAAATGAGAAGCCAAGGGCCAGAGAGTTTCACAGGTGAGTTCTACCAAGCATTCAAAGAAGATTTAATATGAATCTTACTCAAGCTCTTCAAAAAATTTTAACAAGAAGGAATGCTACCAAACTCCTTTCGTGAAGTCAATATCACCCTATACCAAAGCCAGGTAAAGATATTACAAAAAAAGAAAAAAAATTACAGACCCATTTCCCTAATGAATATGGATGAAAAATCCTCAAAAAGTTTTGCTAATCTAATCCAAGAACACAATAAAAGAATTATTCATCATGATCAAGTGGGTTTTATCTCAAATATGCAAGGAGGGTTCAATACAAGAAAATCAATGAGCATAATACACCACATTAATAAATAAAAGAAGAAAAATCACATGAGTCTATCAATTGATGGAGAATAGGCATTTGACAAAATACAGTATCCTTTCTTGATAAAAATACTACACAAGACAGGAAGTGAAGGAAACTTTCTCAACATGATAAAGGCAATATATGAAAAACCCACAGCTAACATTGTACTCAATGGTGAAAGACTGAAAGCTTTCCTGTTGAGATCAGGGACAACACAGGATGCTCACTGTCACTACTCTTTTTCAACATATTGCTAGAATAATCAGGCAAGAAAAAGTAATAAAAAATCCAAATCACAAAGGAAGAAGTAAAACTTTCACAATTTGCTGATTATATGATCCTTTACCTAGAAAATCCTGAAAAATCTACAACAAAGGTGCTAGAGTTAATAAACGATTTCAGTAGCGTGTCAAGATGTTTCTATACATTAGTAGTGTGCAATCTGGGGATGAAGTCTGGGAAAAAATTCCATTTACAGTCTTGACTAAAAGAATCAAATATTTAGGAGTAAATTTAACCAAGGATGTAAAGCATTTGTATTCAGAAAACTATAATGCATTGCTAAAAGAAATGTAAAAAGACCTAAATAATTGGAAGTACATTCCTTGCTCATGGATTGGAAAACTAATTATGATTAAGATGTCAATTCTACCCAAATTGATATGCAGATTCAATGTAATCCCTATAAAAATCCCACCATCATTTTTAAACAAATGGAAAACACAATTATTAAATGTATTTGGAAGGATAAGGGACCCCAAATTGCCATCTTAAAAAGGAAAAGCCACTCAATGGGAGAAAATGTTTAGAGGCCACATATCCGATGAGGGTGTGATTTCCATTCTATATAGAGAGATCATGCAACTCAAGAATAAAAGAGCAGGCAATCAAATTGAAGAATGGACAAAAGAATTAAATAAACATTTCTCCAAAGAGGAAGTACAGATGGCCAAAATTCACATGGGAAAATATTTAATATCACTAGCTATTGGGGAGATGCAAGTCAAGGCGGCAATGGGATATCATCTCACACTGCATAGAATGGCCATTATTTAAAAGAGAAGAAATAATAAGTCCTAGAGAGGATGTGAAGAAATAGGAACACTCCACTGTTGGTGGGATTGTGGAATGTTGCAGCTTCTCTGTAGGACAGTTTGGCGGTTCCTCAGGAAGGTAAATATAGAACTTCCATATGATCCAGCATTTCCTCTAATGGGAATATATCCAGAGGAACTGAAAACTGTGACATGAACAGACATCGGCACATGGATGTTTGTGGCAGTGTTATTCACATTTGCCAAAGGATGGAGACAACTCAAGTGTTCATCAAAAGATGAATGGATAAACAAAATGTGGTATATACATATGATAGAATACTATGCTCCAGTAAGAAGAAGTGAAATTGGGAGACATATGAGAACATGGTTGAATCTTGAAGACTTTGTGTTAAGTGAAATAAGCCAGATACAAAAGGACAAATATTGTGTGGTCTCACTAATATGAGCTAAATATGAAGAATAAACACCTGGAGTTAAAACCTAGTGTATAGGCTATTATTAGATAAGAGGAGGGTTGCAAAGGAGTAATGATGCTTAATATATGTAGAAATTTTAATTAACATGACTGTAAATGTGTGGAAATAGATAGAGTTGATGATAGTACATTATAGTGAGTAGCAGCTGGTTTATACATGAGATTGAGGCTGAAAAGTGTAGTCTAGGCATGTAAATGTCAATTGAAAGAAAGCTAGAGAATAATCCAGGGACTGAATAACACAGTGAACCCAGACGTGGATGAGAATTGTGTTGATGGTACAGATGCAAGAGTGTCCTTCTGTGAACCAGAGCAGGTGCATACCACTATTGCAGGATGGTGAGAATGTGGAGAAGCATGGGAAAAATACAATTGGTGAGACCTATGAACTTAGGTTAACAGCAATACTGTAATAGTCATGCATCTATGCCAAAGATGTACTGTGTTAATAATAGGGTGGTATGGAAAAAATATGCCAGATGTACACTAAGGACCATAGCTAGTGGTAATAGTCTGATGATATCTCATAATTTGTAACAAAAGTTTTACAACAGTGTGGTGCATTGGTGAAGGGTTGTTGTTTGCGAATTCTACACATGTGCATGATTATTATGTAAGTTTACAATTTCTGTAATAAAAATATATTTTAAAAATCTAATGGGAGAAATGGACACCTCTATAATCATATTGGGGGACTTCAATATACCATCACCATTAGACAGAACACCTTAACATAGGGTCAATAAAGAAATGGAGACCTCGAATAATACATTTGAGGAACTAGACCTAATGGACTTATACAGAACATTATACCACAAAAGGGCATGATATACATTCTTCTTGAGTATCCATGGTTCATTCTCCTGGATAGACTACATGCTAGGTCATAGAACAAGTCTCGACAAATTTAGAAAGATTCAAAACACTTTCTCTGACGCACAGAATGAAGCTGAAAATCAATGAGAGGACAGAGAACTGGAATAAGCACAAATACATGAAAGTTAGAAAAAAAAACAACACTGTTATACCATCAGTGGGTCAAGGAGGCAATTGCCAGAGAAATCAGTGACTCATTCAAGGCAAATGAAAATGAGAACAAAATATATCAAAATTTGTGTGATATGGCTAAATCAGTGCTGGGAGGGAAATTTATAGCCCTAAATGCCTACTTTGAAAAAGAAGAAATAGCTAAATTCTAACACCAAACTGCACACCTGGAGGAATTCGAAAAAGAGCAACAAACTAATCCCAAAGCAAGGAGAAGGTAGGAAATAACAAAGATTAGCACAGAATTAAATAAAATTGAAAATAAAAAACATAAGAAAGAATTAGAAAAAACAAAATCTGGTTCTTTAAGAAGATTAATAATATTGACAAACCCTTAGCTAGACTAACAAAGTAAGAAAAAAAAAAAGACAGAAGATGCAAATAAATAAAATGAGAAATGAGAGAGAGGATATCACCACTGACCCAACAAAAATAAAGAGTATCATAAGAGGATACTTTGGAAAATTGCAGGACATCAAGATGGACAATTTAGATGAAATGGATGAATTTCTTGAATCACAAAAGCAACCTACATTGAAGAAAGAAGAAAGAGAAGCACTCAACAAAGCAATCACAAGCAGTGAGATTGAACTAGTCTTCAAAAATCTCCCAACCAAGAAAAACCCAGGACCAGATGGATTCACAGGTGAATTCTACCATCATTCCAGAAAGAACTAATACCAATCCTGCTCAAATTCTTCCAAAAAATTGTAGAGGATGGAACATTACTGAACTCATTCTATGATGCCAACATCACCCTAATACTAAAACCATAAAAAGATGATACAAGAAAAGAAAACTACAGACCAATCCCTCTAATGAGCTTAGATGCAAATATCCTCAACAAAATATGTGCTAATCAAATTCAACAACACATCAATCAAGTCATATACAATGATTAAGTGGGTTTTCTCCCAGATATGCAGGGATGGTTCAACATAAGAAAATCAGTTGATGTAATACACTACATTAACAGATCATAGAGGGGAAAAAATCACATGATCATCTCTATTGACACAGAAAAAACATTTGTCAAGATACAGTATCCTTTCTTGATGAAAATACTCCAAAATATAGGAATTAAAGGAAACTCTCTCAGCATAATAAAAGAGATATATGAAAAACCCACAGCTAACTTCATACTCAATACTGAAAAGCTAAAGGCTTTCCCTCTAAGATCTGGAACAAGACAAGGATGCCCAAGATGGATCAAATACCTAAATATGAAAGCCCAAACCATAAAGCTCCTAGAAGATAATGTAGGGAAGCATCTATGACATCTTATAGTAAGAAACGTTTTCATAAACTTTACATCCAAAGCACGTTCAATGAAAGAAAAATAGATAAATGGGACTTCCTCAAAATCAAAATTTTTGTGCTTCAAAAAAGTTTGTCAAGAAAATGAAAATGCAGCATACACAATGGGAGAAAATATTGAGGAACCACCTATCTGAAAAAGGCCTAACATCCAACATATATAAAGAACTCTTACATCTCAAAAATAAAAGACTAACAACCCATTTAAAAAATGAGCAAGAGATTTGAATACACACTTCTCCAAATAAGAAATGCAAATAGCTACAAAGCACATGAAAAGATGCTCAACATCACTAGCTATTAGGGAAATGCAAATCAAAACTACAATGTAGTATCTCACAACTATTTGACAAGCTGTTATTAAAAAAAACCATAAAACTAGTGTTGGAGAGGTTGTGGAGGAATAGGAACACTCATCCACTGCTGGTGGGAATGTAGAATGGTGCAGACACTGTGGAGGACAGTTTGGCCATTCCTCTGGAAGCTAAGTATAGAATTTTCATATGATCTGGCAATCCCACTACTAGGAATATCCCAAAAGAAGTGAAAGTAGGAACACAAACAGATATATGCACACTAATGTTCATTGTAGTATTATTCACAATTGCCCAAACTTGGAAGCAACACACGTGCCCATCAACAGATGAATGGATAAACAAAATGTGGTATATACATATGATAGAATATTACTCAGCTATAACAAGGAATGAAGTATTGACACATGTGACAACATGGATGAATCTCGAAGACCTTATGTTGAGTGAAGTAAGCCAGTTACTAAAGGACAAATATTGCGTGATCTCACTGATATGACCTAAGGAGAGTGAGCAGACTCACAGTGGTAGAGTCTGGAAGGTAGATTACCAGGAGATAGAAAGGGAGTAGTGAGTGGTGTGCTGATGCTCAGTCTGGGCAGAATCTATAAAAGGTAGATAGGGGAGTTTGGGCATTGGACAGGGGTGATGGAGGTGCAGCGATGTAAGTGGGGTCGATTATGCTGGAGTGTTAATATGAGAGGAGACAGGAGTTGGGTTGGGCTATCCATAGAGCTGCGGTGTGGCTAGAGGAAGGAACAAGTGAATGCTGGGAAGGTAGAGGACTGTGGTTGAGAATACAATTGCGGGAGTGTTCTTTTGGTAACTATGGCAGGGGATGGTCACTGGTGCAGAGTGTCAATAGTGGGAAGATGTGTGGGGAACGGTGTGCTTGGGGCATTCCTCTATGGAATATGAATGTGTTCATGTGGTCATATGGTGTTATCTCAGTGGGTGCAGACCCACACAATAACCAACAAAATATTAAACTTCCATCCTGGGGAATCCTGCTATGTTTTTTAATAGAGTGACAAGAATCTCTAGAGTACATAGGCAGTGCTTAATAAAAGAAAACAAACGAATATGCCAAGTCCTTGATATTTATGTATGTAACTATGAACATTATTCTTGTAAAATTGAAACTGAACCTAATAATATCTATTGCCTAAGAGTTACCTCCTGAAAACCTCCATGTTACTCAAATGTGGCCTCTCTGTAAGCCAAAGACAGCAAAGAAACTCACCACCTTCCCCCTAATATCTACAACTGCAAGCAAAATTGTTCCTTCCATCTGCCCCTAAGATGTAAGTCCCCTCTCAATCTGAAGCTAGCAGGCATCACCATCCCAAATCCTCAATATTGAGGAATGAAGAAACATAAGGAGGGAATGCAACCATGGACCAAAGTAGAATTGTTCAGCTATTCTTTTACTAATATGACTCATATTAGCTCTGAAGGGAAAGTACACTACTAAGGACAGGGCATGGAAGTAGGAGAGTTTATAATGATGTAATACACAAAAAGAAGTCAGTAAACAATTAATATTCATCATTTAAGCAGTGCACAGACCAAATAAGTGTGTGAAGAGGTCAATTTGTCCTGCTAGCTATATATGCTACCAACTTAATGAGAACACTTGGTAAAAATGCTAGTAGTTTTGTATAGACATTGGCAAGATGGTTGCCTTTGTAAGTCTAGCTGCAGGATGAGGCAGTAGCAACTTAATTGGAATGCAAAAATAAGTTCCCAAAAAGTTAAATGAAAGCAAACGTCAGTACTAACAGGAAGTAGAATTTATCTTAATTATGTTTAATTTTAAGTCAGATTTTTGTCTTCATGAAACATTCATGAATCTTTAATCACGGAAGCATAAAGTTTTATAGCTTAGAGGATCCTAAAGACAATTTGTCCAAACCCCTCATTTTATAATACTGAAATTATGTTAGAGTGATTGGCCATAGGTCAGAACTGAGGCTATAATGCTTTGTGGTTAGTCTTTCAGCCTCTTTTCTTTTCTTTTTATCAATTGTTTTCCAATTGTGTATTCCACAGTCCAGGATATGGCAGGGTTAGTTGAGGGTTTGGTCAAGTTGGTAGCTCACAGTGCTGTGGGAGAAAGGGAGTACAGTGGATGGCACATTCTTTCCATCCCACTTCAACAAGACTGTCTCTACTTTTATCAGTTTTATGTATGTATCTATGTAAGATTTTGTTTGGAAAAATTTCTTGGATATATTAGTCAGTGTTCTCTATAGAAACAGAACAGACAGGATATATATGTATGGAAATATTATTAGCTTCATTATAGGAATTGAATCACATGACTGTGAGGATTGACAAGTCTAAATTATGTAGGGCAGGCCATAAATTGGGATGTCCAATGAAGGTTTCAATTGATGAGTTCCCCAGGAGAAGCTGAAGTAGAGATGTAAATTCTTCTTTGTGACTTATGAAACCACCAGTTTTCACTTTAAGGCCTTCAACTGATTAGATGAGAATTCTCGCATTGCTGAAAGAAACCTCCTTGGTTGATTGTAGATGTCATCAACCAGAGATGCAATCAACTGACTCATAATTTAAATCAACAAAATACCCTCACATTAACAATTAAGTCAGTGTTTGTTTGCCCAAATAATTGAACACCATACCTCATCCAAGTTAACACATGAGCTTAACCATCATATTGGATTAAAAACAAAAAAAATTTTTGAAAGGTGCAATTCTATGATATGTCATTATTAACCTAGAGATAAGCTAGCTGAAGGAATCTGTAAGCAAATTTTACATTGATTTGATAGAATCAAGTGGTGTGCAGCTAACTGCTTAAAAACTGGCTCCCTGAGGAAAAAAAGAAACATTTGTAGAATTTTCCAATTTCTGTCCCATCATGGCTGATTTCAAGCTGCAAACATGATATCAACTAGCTTGCAAATTTCTGAAAATTAAAAATATTGGCTTTTGCAAGCTATTGTGATCTAGCTCCAGGACATCACTAATTGAATTCTTTCTAGATACACATTGTGCTGTAAATGAATTTTCTGATTTTTATTCCTTTATTTATATAGCCAATAATATATAGTTTTGTCATTATGCAAATACACAAATAGCAAGGAATAGTCTATGGGCCTTGAAAGATATTCTTCCTCATTGTTGAGTTTTTATACAAAGTTACTTGTTTGTTGATTTTGTTTGCTTGTTTATTGTTTTGCTTGTTTGTTGTTTTGGGGGTTGGGAGTGGGATTTGGTAACAAGTAAAGAATTGTGGTCTCTTAGTTAGAAAGTAGCATATTTAAAGTGGAATGCTAACAAATGAAACAACTGTGGATGAAATCGGTGACCATCCTTGAGGTGGATCAAAATGCTTACACACATATAGATATTTCTATGCACTAATACCATCTGCTTTTATATGCAAAGATGTGATATATTAGCAAATAAGAGGAAAATAACTTTGGGTGTGCTCTTTTTGCTTCACCTCCCTAGAAAGATGTTCAGTTACATCCCAATATTTTCTTTCAATCCAGTGGGCGTTCCATGCAGACTGGTTCTTTTCTCACCCCAATGACCTTCTTTCATATGTCTCTCATATTTCTCTATCTCTTGCTGCCCTTGAAATAAAAGGACAGATAGAAAGTTCCACATCTAAAAGAAAATTGGGTAGAATAAGAAAATTAAATAAGGAATAATTATACAAATACTTATGCCAAGTCCTTTAAATATATATGGCCTCTTCTTCCCCCTTTTCTCCTGTCCAAAGCATGGAAGGGGTAAGCAGTGCATGTCTCACACCATAACACCCACAACCTCACTTTACATTGTGTAATTATAAGCTAATAACATTCATCAAATCTGTCCCAGCTAATATTTCAACACATATCCTCTGTGCTATATTCTTAATTTCTGGCATTGAATTCTTAAGAATAGAAAAGACATCTCTATTTTCTTTCATTCCTTACAATGTCTTCCAGAGCAAATAAAACACTTAAAAATAATACAACAGTAAATGGTTATAATGTTCACAAGGGTTTATCTGCCTTCTTTCAATCTTTCTGTGTAGGCTGGTGATGAGAATGAAGCAAGGATAAGATCCTCCAAAGAAGTCTATAGATTTATTCCATCTTTTGAAGAATTGTGTGCTAAAACAGACTGAAATTGTATCTTTCCAGTAAGAAGAGATTTCCTGGGATACATTTTTAACAGAGTTGAAAACCATTTTTTATTACTTTAAAATTTAGTCATGTCATATGCAAAAACCTAAGCAGACATAATTTCATACTCAGATTTATGAGTTCTCTCTCTCTACTTTATGATAGATAAGTGATGATTACTCTAATATCCATTATGCTTGTCCACATCGAACCTGGTGTGCTGACAAGTGCATGATAAACACCAATCAACCCATGCACTCTCATCTTAATTACCAATAAATACTCTCAATGAGTGATGGTCCTTTGATTTCTATACCCATTGCCTAATCTTTAATTCTGTCTTTGATTACCATCACAGACTTAACTGATACTGGGGAAGATGCTGACTCTTTCTGCTTTGAAACAACCTATCTAGCTTGACTCAGTTATTAAAGTTAGCATGATGATGAGAAAACCATTACTAAAATCAGTAGTCACAATTGGATTTCAGGCTGAAGAGTGAAGTAAACTATGACATTGAAAGCTTTCCCATTTTCAATTAATCATGGAATTATATCTGCATTTGTTCCATTTATAAGGCAAAAGAATATTTTCAATGTCTGATCTTAAATTTCATCCAGAGATATGAGATTCAAGCTGTACCCTTTCTGTCTCTTTAATCAATGCCAGTAATAAAGATTCTGCAAGTAGAACTTAGCTGACAATTGGGTGGATGATGCATGAGCCACAACAGAAAGCACTTTGGCTTTTTCTGAGTGGTCTTGGTACTGAATTCCTAAAAGGATAAAAACTGGTGTCCATGAGAAATTTTAGATAT
Organism: Cabassous unicinctus; assembly: GCA_029593785.1. Lineage (NCBI taxonomy): Eukaryota > Metazoa > Chordata > Mammalia > Cingulata > Chlamyphoridae > Cabassous > Cabassous unicinctus. The sequence continues at coordinate 10,211 of JAQZBX010096447.1, forward strand.
GATTCAAAGATGCATGACTTGGATAACATTTCTGGATAATTGGATAACATTTCTGAGACACTTGGACTTTAGTGTGGTATTGCTCTTTTAATTTAGGATGTTTATATAAAATAGGAGATAAGGGAGGGAAGATATAAATAGTAATTCTCCTTAAGTTAATCAAATTTAAAGAACCCATAAGGGTCAAAAATACCTGTGGCAAATTGATTTATTTGATTCAAACATTAATTCTCAAACCTGTATGGGTGTGGAAAACTTAAAGGAGTTCATTAAAGCACACATATGTAAGTCTGGTCAATCGATAAAGAATGTTTTCTAAATTAGTGGAAACAAAATTGTGAGGGATAAACAAAATAAAGCGTATAATTTTTCTGCTAATGACTATGTTATTGCTTTGTCCATTTGACTAAACCTTGAACATTGACAAGTTGGACAATGAAAAATATATTATCTGGCCTCTTGTTCTGTTTTCAACAGCAAGCCACTCAGATACTCATCGCCTCTACTGCAACACAGGCTAGGCCTTGCTGTTCTTTAAATTAGAAGATTACTTATTTTCAAGCCCATCAGAACCCAACTCAAGCATTATTTGCTTGCCATTTCTTTCTGCCCAGAGAAGTGATTTCTATACACAACCAATATTTACTCTTCCAATCCAAGAACATGGAATGTCTTTCCATTTATTTATGTCTTCTTTGGTTTCTTTTAGCAATGTTTTTTAGTTTTCTGAATACAGTTCATTTATGTCCTTGGTTAAGTTTATTCCTAAATATTTTATTGTTTTAGTTACTATTATAAATGGAATTTTTTCTCTGATTTCCTCCTCAGATTGCACATCCGTAGGTTATAGAAATGCTATTGATTTTTGCATAATAATTTTGTATCCCACCAATTTGCTGAACTCATTGATTAATTCTAGTAGCTTGTTTTGTGGATTTTTAAGGTTTTTCCAGATATATGATCATGTCATCAGCACATACTGAAAGTTTTAATTCTTTCTTTCCTATTTTGGTGCCTTTTATATCTATTTGGAAGTTCCTAAGGAAGTTGAATATAGACTTGCCATGGGAGCCAGCAATACCATTGTTAAGTATATACCCAGAAGAACTGAGAGCAGTGACATGAATAGACATCTGCACACTGATGTTCATAGCAACATTATTCACAATAGCCAAAATTTGGAAACAACCCAGGTATCCATCAACTGAAGAATGGATAAACAAATTGTGGAGTATACATAGGATGCAATATTATGCAGCTGTAAAAAGAAATGAAGTCGTGAAACATATGACAGCATGGATGAACCTAGAGGACATTATGTTGAGTGAAGCAAGGCAGACACAAAAGGACAAATACTGTATGATTGCTCTATTATGAACTAAATATATTATGTGAAATATAAATATATTATGTGAAATATGAATATGGGTAGAATTGCATATATGAGTGTTTTTCTTTAAAGCTGAACAAATGTAAGTTAATACTACAAAATGTTTATATCAGACAAAAAAAAATTATACTAAGTGAAAGAGACCAGACACAGAGTACTATATATTGTATGAGTCCATTTATATAAAATTTAAATATAAATC